>CM072813.1:52110674-52348129 GCA_036937905.1 Salvia rosmarinus
CGAGCATCCATCCGAGGTGCAAAATTTCTTCAAAACTGCTCAATCCATGCCTAGTTCATAATAAAAGAGCCGATATGCTCGTGTGAGTTATAACCTTGTAGGCCTTGGGTTAACTCTTACCCGTTAAACTCTCTTTTCTTGTCATCTCAGAACGGATATTTTAGATAAATCCGACTTAATTTAAGCAATGGAGGATTTCTAAACAAGAAGGATCTCTTAAAGAATTATACACTTTAAGACATATATAACTCGTAGATGACTCATGACTCTTATCTTAATACTCATTTTACGCTTTACATCTTCAACAGATATTGCCTTAAAGATATTCGCATAGGCGAACAAAGGTACCGATATTCGTCGTGTGAAACCTCAGAACGGAAAGGTTAGGCCCAAGTCACTAATCATATGAATGACGTTTCAAAACTTCTTGTCTCTAAAATTATATCTACGCTCCACATGTATGTAATGATCCAAATCATTGGATAGCACTTTAGGCGATTCTAGGTTCAATTCGAGCTTAAGTAACACTTGCGATGGTCATAATTCCGTATAGGTAAGGAGATTTTCATTTCTTGATTCGGTTACCACGAGTTGGGTTCTATCGCTTCTACATATTTGTGAGATGTCAAAAGCGAAGCATTTACATTGAACAAAATCTTACTGTGTATTCGAGAAATTTTCCTCACACCTATCCCGCCTTTTGGTTCTGCTTTGATCTGCTTTCGGTGCAAGTATAGGCTTTGGTCAACGGTCTTTCCGCTTATTCAAGTAAACATCTATTTCATATGTCCTCGTCCTTTCCATTGGGACATCATGTTCCTCTATGGCCTTCTCGCTGCCTCATTCACTTTATACTTCTCGGTGTTAGTATCGTTATACTTTTACTAATAGCATTCGTGGTTAAGTCTACATCAACCTATCCTTCGATATTGATATATTTCAATAATGAAATCTTATCGTAGAGGCGTCATGTTCTATCACTATCATTCATTCCTAATCCAAGATGAATGATTAAATTCCTTTTTTCGGTTTATCGATCTTAGGAATATATTTCTCATATATCCTTACTTTAAACTCCTTTCGGAGAAATCCTTGTCTTGGCATTTAGTGCCATCGTTTGTAATATCCCTTTTTGGATATACGTCATTTTTTCTTAATCCTTTATTGATTCATCATGCAATTTCGCATAAGATAAAATCCTTTGTCCACTGGGGATGTATTGTACTTTTACCTTGACGTCAAATATCTTTACCATTTTCTCGACATTCAATGATTTCTTCATTTCCATGTCAGAGATACTTAATATCCCATTTTACTGATCGTCACAATGTGTGAGGGATAATCTTTCCAATTGGATTTATCTTAAAGTCCCTCAATGTGAATCTCTTCCTGTGTTCTCTTGGTTGGATTTCCTTTGCAGGATCTATAGAAGCTATCTTGCTTGTTAACTATTAAGTTACACAAGACAAGCGTTTCGTGTCATTATAACTTAGAGTATTAAGATTTATTTCAAAATAATGAATCTATTTCTTAATCCGCTTCCTTACTTCAAGGAATTACCTTACTTATCAAGTCATAACATTTCAAACTTATGTCATATCGTGAACTATCTAATTGTATAATTCGTAATTTCTTACGCTATTTTTGACTTTTGTCTGCTTTTCTTGAGCATGGTATCCAAAGTAATCTTACTTTCTTTATACTTGTTTCCACTTTCGTGACTAAAACCGTTATCATCGCCATATGGCTTGGTAGGGTAGTACCTTCGTGCTCCATAACTTAAATTCTAAGCATCTTATTTCCATGTCTTGGCCTCGAGTTATTTCCTCCATACTTAGTTCACATATTAGGCTATCCTAGCTATTCACACATCTCAATGATTATGATCTTTAAATCTTATTATCACTCGTCCAACCAAGTTTCAATTACTGGAATCGATTATGCTCAAGCATAATCTCATTGATTAAGGTATAAGGCGAAAGATTTATTGTCTGAGACGCTATCATTTCCTTATATATATATATATATATATATATATATATATATATATATATATTCTTTGAAAAGAATATCTTCATGCATCTTCATTGTTTTTTTTTTTTACAACATGTCCAACCTACTAACGAGGTTTCAAGGACATCCAACTATCTTAAAGATAAGTTGTAATCGCTCTCGTCATGACATAATAAGGAAATTCATATCCCACGATATCATATACTTTTCTTTACTTTTACTTTTGCATTTAATGCTAAAGAGTATCTTATTCTTAGCTTCATTATCATAACAAATCATATGAAGGCATAACTTCACCGTCATCAATCTTTGCAAAGCCCATCAAGGTCATCACATCCATGTGTATCATAGGAAAATATTTCGCCTCATCGAGATTTTCTTTACATCATAATTTCTCGATGTCTATCACTTTATCGATCTGAAACTTTTAGGTGATCGAGATAAGTCAACCTATTTCATGCCCGACATTTATCGCTTTACTAATTAGCACTTAGGTGACAAGGTAAGTCAACTTTCATCTTACTTGATGGTTTCAAGAGTCGAGAAGAGATTATCACGACTACTTACGGAGGTATTGTCTAATCCATCAAGATAACATCTTTTCAATGATTGAATCGATATGTTCCTCGGATCAATAAATGGGCTCTAGGGTCCAAAACCGAATGACAACTATCGAGATTTCTTTGGTCATATGGGCTGGCGGACCCGTCACAATTATATTCTCGATCACATAAGGCTTTGGGTTCAAAAGGACACTTTGTAAATTTTTGAGTTGGAAGTTTTCTTGGAAGAAGTGAGAAACTCGAATGATTTCTCAATTGAACTAGGTCATAGAGTTAAACTCAATGACGAAATTGGGTAATGGATATAATTTGAAAGCTTATATACCCGTAATAGGTCATCAACAAAGTTCTCATGTATTTCAAGGTTCTACTTGTATTCAAGATCTTACTTTCTTAGTAACATTCTAGGATTCGTATCATACTATAACAGTCTTAATCTTTTCAAATCATAGAACTAATTTCAACTGATTCTCATGAATTCTGGAGTAGGAATCAGAATTTGGTCCTCCATAAGAAATGAAGTACAGTGCATTAGGAGCACGTAGGCGAAAACCGTGTCGTAATCGGAGTTCACACGACCGAGAACGAGTCAAAACAAAATCACTGCGCAGTGCAGGGAAATTTACACGCGTTCGCGCCGAGGTCATAAACGATGCCGACACCAAGTTCGTGCATGCCGTTACCTATGCCGAGGTAGTACAGAATATTGCCGACACCGAGGTCAGACAAACTACCCCACCGATATGTCAAAGGCGGTGTTATAAATGCCGATTTCAAGTCGATAATGATATGCCGATGTCGGCCGAGGTCGATATGTCGAGGTCGAACAATTTCGTATAGATCTTTTGCTTTTCTACACTCAAGATGGAATGAAATTCTCAAATCCATCGTTACTCTTGTTCTTGTAATTGAAGGGAATTCTTACTTCTATGTGTTCTTTCGTAAAAAGGGATCATGCGTCTTATAAAGTCTATGTTCTGTTTGAACTAGCATGCTCATCATCATAATCAACTTTGAGATTGAAGTAAAACTTCGAATATTCCTACGTAGCTCATTTATACGCACGTATTTCGTTGAATTTAAAGAATTCAACATAACATATTTGACAATTCAATGTCCAATCTCAATCATTTTAAAACGTGAAAAATCATAACTTTGTTCATAATAATGAACCCTTATTAAATTCCAGGAATTCAAACATTTCATCTTTGGCATATCGTGCCAAACTTTCTCATATCATTGTCATCATCTTTCTTATATTTTCCTTCTTTTCATAACTTTCTTGACAAGTCATTTGTCATATCATTCATTTTCAACCGTTCTCATAGCTTTCATTTCTTTTCAAAGATCATTTCACCATCCTTCACTTCAAACTTTTCATTTTATTTAAAAAATCATTTCATAAACATTCGTCCGCCAGCTAATTTTCAAAACTTTGGGAAAAGAGTCATTTACCTCATTTCGGTTGAGCTTGATGTGATGGAGTGTTGAGCATTGTCAGCTGATCTCTAGAAGTCTAATGACTCAATCTAGACTTAACCTTAAAGAAGATTTTGGGTTCAAGAGCGAACCGCTCTGATACCACTCTGTCACAGCCCCACAATCCTAAGTATGGATTAACAGGGACTATAACTCTAAACATGGATAATTATAAAGGAGATTCTTTTAACAATAAAGCGTAGAAACATATGTCAAGTATATTCTTTGACTTTAGTACATAAATTTAGGTTCTTGCAATGGAAGACATGTGATAAGTACATATGACGATGTACTATCAAGGTATAAACTTTTCAAATGACAATAATCCTATTGCTCAACACCGCCCATCCATCATCCGCTCAACCCGCACATTTAAAACAAACATGCGGTGAGTACAAGAATGCACTCGGTGGACTCATGCCAAAATATTTTATCATTTGAAGATTACATCGCCACATTATGGTAAGACACAAGGGTTTTAGTTGAAATGCCTTGTGCTTACTAAAATCATTTTTATCATTTCTCAAAATCATCGCCTGGCCAGACATTTTTCTTGTGTGTATGATCCATATCCCTTATCATCATTCATCATAACATCATAGTCGAACGTCGTGAAGGAGGCCTCCCTCTACGACGCCGTGACCGCCGTGAATTGTCCTTACAAAGACACAAATACCTTAGTGTACACGTTAATCCTAGCTGGTATAAGCCTTCCCAGGCATAGGATCCGATATCGATTTTCATTCATAAGTTGGGAATAACCCAACAACATTCATAACATTTCATAACATCTCATAATATCTCATGGATAGGATACATACACAAAACATAAACATTTTGGCGGTAATCTTGTAAACATTTTATCAATAGTTGAAATAAGCATCGTAATAAATATTTCGAAGCATTTTATTTTGAGTGAGTAGTAAGCCCACCGGTAGATTGCCTTAATCCCATTTCTTGACCTGTAAGTCCTAGCTTTAGCCTATCTATTCTTGGCCTCGAGGTTTTGGAGTGGAAAATCCATTGGGTCTTAGAACCCATATTTCTATTTTAGTGTATATCATGGTATGATATACACTCGATTGACCATGTGGTAGCACTCTAGTCAAATATTTCACGTTAAGGTGCCTTTCGTGAAAATATCGTATCATGATGTTATATCATAATTGTACATCTTATAATGCTCTATCGCACTCTTGCGACATAACATAATGAATGCATCGATTAATAGCATGTTAGTCACATAAGGCATACTTCACATAGGGGTTTCCAACACTTAGTCAAATTTCAAGTGTTTTAATTTCAGCAAAACACCTTGAAACAACCCAAGTGACGTGCTTTGACGATCCATAACTCTCGATTCAGAATACGATGGTCGCACAAAGATACATTCTGAAACCTCTAAACATGTACTACAAGTTCTAAGAAGGATTTAAATCCAAAAGAGTTGTGGTTCTGAAGATATAGGGTCTCAAAGTGGGCAGCTCAAACTGACTTCTATACTTAGAAATGTTTTCAGAATTTTCAGTTTTAGCTTAACGACGAGGGTTTTATGAGGCTCATAACTTTTGACTCAAAATGCCAAAATGGCTGCAGGCTACCAATTTAGAAACCTTGTAATAAGTACTACATATTTCATGAAGACCATACAGGAAAATATCTAACTCATCGAGAAATACATAAGTCCAAAGTTGACAAGTTGAAATGGACAGTTTCAGTAGGTGACTTTGGGTCGATGAAAGGTATACCTATAAAACTTGGTTTGGGATCAAACTTTCCAGATCATAACTAGACATGGTGGGGAACATTTCTTATGAAGAAACCCAAGTCCAAATCGGACTAAAAATGGCTTGAACACCTCACGTAAAAGTCATACTCGAACAGCCTATTAACATAGAAATTTTCTAAGGCAGTTTGTCCAAAAAGGCTTACTGAAATGCGTCAACTTTAAAAATTCACCGTGAGTTCATTATAAGGAATCTGGAAATGAAACCAATCATATTGAAAAGCCACTTAAGTCTAGTTTTATCCAGAAAAATCCTCACTCAATGATTCACAATAGATTGGGAGATAAAAATGTTTTACCACAAGCTATCACTCCCGTGACAGTTTTGTGCAGTTAACTTGTAAAATCTGGAATAAATAGTAAAACTTTTTAGACAATTCTGAAAATTTACATACATCTTTAGACATTCTGAATTATGTTTCTGCCAAATTTCAGAGTTTTATCCTTATCCAAACTTAAAACGAAAGCCACGGATTATGGGTGATGAACACGGCGATTTCGCAGATTTGTGCAGTGTTTTTATAAATAAAATAAAATATCAAATCAAGTTGGATGGACTTGAAATTTTACAGAGGCATACTAGACACATATAATTTCAACATATCAAAATTCACAATCATCGGACCACTGAAACTTAGTCAAATAAATTCGTGAAGTTGTTGTTCGTCCAGGTAATCAACATGCAATGATCAAAAGTCTTGAATCTACCTTTTAACCAACATGCAATCACTTTCAAGCATACACCCAACACATTCAAGCATATTGATGAACATGCATGTATATATCTTGACCAAAATAAACTTATGGTTATAGGGCCTTTACCTTGGATCAGAATTTGACAAGGTTGAGAGAGAGTGGAGGTGCGACGGAGCTCATGCTCGGTTGAGATGAAAGTGGGGGAGGGAGGAGCTCTTGGCCTCCTTGCAGACCTTAGAGAGGGAGGAGAGGAGATGGCTGCAAAAGTGAATTTGGGGGAGAGTGTCGTGTGGGAAGGTCAAGTTTGGGGGGTATGTGGTAGCTTATGGGTGCTTATGGGTGACAATTGTCACCCTTACACATTCAAAATTGACACCTACACACACATGCACGAAAATATACATATATATGTATATATATATATATCAGATTTTAATAGTGTAGTTAGGATATAATTAATCCAATGTCACTTAGATACATGTAATAGGTAAATCAACAAATAAGTGCTTAGTATATATGTATATAGCTCTCGCTATTACACTATACCAAAGGGTCCAAATTTTATTTTCCATGCCAAACATTGATATATGTTATGACATATAGTTTAGATGATAAATAATATCATAGGATAAATTAATGGCATCATTTTATGCGAAAAAAATCGAGTTCGAAAATTAGGGTTTTCGAACGTTTGAAAATTGGTCACTCTCAATTCTTGTTGATCTAGCATTGATTTAATGCTTAATAATACTATAATTACATATACTAATCATAGGAAATTAATTCCTATAATTTCTTGATCGATTAAAGCGCTGCTTCATCTCAAAACGTTAACGTTTGAAAACGTTGCAAACGCTCATTATCGACTCATCTCGAAATGGTCGTCATTACTTTAATAAATTATTCCATTAATAATGGAATTTAATTCTAAGCTTAATTTCTTAGAAAAATTTTACGACGTTTTAACTATCGATACTGAAATCGACGTTAAAGTAAAATACTACTATACACTTCATATACTCTTATTCCTTAATTCACAATTCTCGATGAATGTAAAATAGAATTCATTCCTTCAAATAATCGAAATCATTATTCGATATCTTATGGATTGAATCATCTCAAATAATTTCTAATTTACGGGTTTTAAATACCGTAATTGGGCATCTAATTGCATGGTATTACATTCTTACAAGAAAATAAAATGTATAGCATTATTGCTATATAGTTCTCGAAAATTCTCATATGTGGGAAATTTGATTTAATTCTTATCCAATTGATAATGTTATGTGATAATTATATTAATTTAAGGATTATATGAGGTGTTATATCAAGTTGCACAAGTGGGAGGCCACTTATATAATAGGTACCGAAAATTTCATCATTTTATGTGACATAATTGATAAATATCATACTTTAATTAATGTAAGGATAATATTATGATATTAGCATGATATTAGATGTAAAGTAGAGATAGTTATCAATTTGATCAAGTAACCTACACCTTTGTCACCTTGGGGCCGAAAATGTGGACTAATATAAGGTTGGAAGATTTAATTTCTAACTTTGATAATGACATCTTATCATAGTTGAAATTGTTGAATTTTCTAATATGACTTTATTATATAGTTATAATAAAGTATAGGATATAGAAAAAAATAAAAATTTATCCTAAGGTATAGGATATGGCTGAAACACACACATATACACTATAATGTGATAATTTCTTTATTTTATGCTAAGGATGGTGACATGTATTAATTAAGTGATAAGATATCATATTAAAGTATATAAGATAAGATCAAAATTTTTGTCATATGCCAAAGGAGGTGGCCGATTTTATTGACTTTGATTAAAGGTGTAATAATTGTTATTTTATGTAATAATTAGCCTACAAGTGGATTAATGCTATAAATATAAGATAAGCTCCTCAATCTCCCATTTTGCACCCATAACCATCGAAAATTAAGGAGAAAATTTTGAGGGAGAGTTCATCCTTTACACCTCCAATCTTAGATCAAAAACAGTTGCCGTTAAAAATCAACACCGATTAAAAGGTTAGAAATCATACGAGCTTTGTATACATGCTAGAATTTTCAATTTTCATCTATTAAATCTTATGTTATGAGCTTAATTCATTTATGGTGAAATTTTAGGAAATTATGTTCATATGCTAAGTTGTTTAGAAGTTGTGTTTATATGATGTTCCTAAGCATATATTATGATTATAATACAAGTTAAGAATAAATTATGGAAATTATGTGAGAACCGAAAACTCATGAGTAACATATGTTGATGAACATGATTTTTAATTGTTGATTTGAGCATGAAATAATGTTCTAGGGTATTAAATATGCTTATATGATTTTATGTAGAATTTTTGGAAAACAATAGTATGTATATGTGTAATTACCGAAAATCATGGAAAAATATTATGATGAGATATAATTCATGATTTAATGATATCATTGCATATTAATGATGTAGATTCATAATATAGTGTTATATGAATTTATTGGGATTTTAGAAAATTAATTTGACCTAAGTCATATTTTCGAAAATATGTACATAGAGTATCTTAATGAATAATTCATGATTGATAAAAATTATGTTATAGTGATGATATATGGTGATGATTATGTGTTATGTGATTTAATTAGAATTTTTGAAAAATGTTTATTATGTTTTTCAAAATTACCGAAAACTATAGAATAAAATTTTATGGTGTACAATTTTTCTATGATCAATATTATTACATATTATTGATCATATGTTAATATAGTGTGTTATGTGAATTTATGAGAATTTATGTACAAGTCTAAGATAATGGTACATAATTACCGAAAACCACATGCGATATGTTTTAATGATTTAAATTTATTTTACTAAGTATAATCACATAATTAGTTCCAAAATCATGTTTTGAGCATAATATGAATTTATGTGATTTTTAAAGTGAGATATGTTATGTTTAAGTCGAAATATTTTATTAAGTGACGTAAGATTGAAACTAAAGTGCTATGTGTGAATTGAATCATATTTATGCGTATTATTGAGCATGATTGTTGACAACCGTGAAAAATCGAGACTTATGATAGTAGGATTGAAAATCGATTATAAGAAAGCTTATTAATATATATATATAATTCGAAACATATATATATATAAGTCGAAAATGTTGACTAAACGTCAAAACGTACGAAATACGTTAATACGTGACCGAAGTGATGTGATACGACTATTAGGAATATGGGTTACGTTGATTGGATACATTAGGACGTATTAAACTGGTTAGAATGATTATCGAATTTTGATAGACTCTGACGTCTTTGAAAAACGTGACCAACGTACTAAAGTAGTTTCTTACGTCAAGGTAGGACGTGGACTTGAGCATTTGACGTAGAAAGGAAATCGTTGAGAAGCATATATTTACGAGGTGGGCTTTACTTGAAAACCCTTTCATTTATTATGCTTTCTTGAAATGCAAAAGTATTTATTTACTGTAACTTCATTGAGAAATGATGATGAATTACCCGCCCAAAGTGTTTATGTTTTGTGTATGGATCCTATCGATTGATAGTGATAGTTGTCGATTAAATCAACAAAGATTGATATTGAAAAGTTGTTGGGTCGCCCCAACTTTATAGAAAACGCAATTCGGATCCTGTCTTGTAGGATGAATTCTTGGACTAATTCCTAGCACGGAGGTCGAATTCGGGTCCCTGCTTTGAGGGATGAATTCTGATCTAATTCCTAGCCTGGATTTATGCGCACTAAGGTGGACTGTGTGCTGAAAGGAAAATTCTCGGTCAGTCCCAGCGACGTAGAAGGAGGCCTACTTCTACGGCTTTTAAAGAGAATGTTATATGAAATGAGATTATGAGAAGTGATATGGATCATACACACAAAGAGAAAATGCTTGGCCAAGCGATGTTTTTGAGAAAATGAGAAAAATGTTTTAGTAAGCGCAAGGCCTTTTCACTAAAACCCTTGTGTCTTACCCATAAGGGCCAGTGTAATTTGAAATAAAGAAAATGTTTTGACAATGAGCCCAATCGAGTGCATTATTTTTACTCACCGCATGTTTGTTTTAAATGTGCGGGTTGAGTCAAGATGGGATGGAGGTGTGTTGAGCAGTTTGATCTCGTCACGATAGTTAAACCTCGATACATATCGTCATATGTGTATTCCACATGTTTCCCGCAAAGCTCTATAAGTTATGTTTTGAGTTTGAACCTTATTACCTTCGGATCGCTTGAACCCTTTTGTTAAAGGTCTAAATGGTCCATTTAGATGTAAGTTATGTGTGTTATATTAAATGGTATGAAGTTTCGAGAGTTTGCTTATCATATGCCTCACGATCCCATAATCGCCACTTTTCCTATTGTTAACCCCGTTATTAGTAACATCACCGCTAATCTGGGTCCTCGGGTTGGCGGGTCATTATAATGCTTCTATGATCAATGAGCTTGTCCATGGTTAGATCGATATCTAGCTACTATGCTACCGCATAGCGGATATCGGGTCTCAGACATCAGATTGCGTACATGAGACTTCCTACGGCGAAGCGTAGGAACTTGTCTCATTTCTTCTATCTCATTTGCGATCATAGGTGATCGCTCCTTAGATAAAGGAACGCCATGTCCGAAGGTAGCAATCCTTTCTTGGCGGTCGCATACTAAACGAGTAATCACAAGATCAATGTACGACGCCCGAGATAAGCTCAACATTTTCCTCTTGCGATCTCGGTAAACCTTGATCCCAAGAATGTACGCTGCGATCTCCTAAGTCTTTCATTTGAAACCGATCGGATAACCAACTCTTTACGCCCCGATAACAACTTCACATTGTTGCCAAGTAGAAGGATGTCATCTCGTAAAGTGCAAGAAATACCACATCACCGCTGACATCTAAACGATACACACAACTTTAAGCTAGCAACCGGGTAAATCCATGGACTTTACCACCTCGTCAAAGCGTGAAGTTCGAGGATCGTGAAGCTTGCTTAAGTCCATAGATGGACTTCTTAAACTTCCATACTAGATGCTCTTCACCTTCACCACATAACCTTCGTGTTGCCGCATATAGATGTCTTTACCTTCTTCAAGGTAACCGCTTAGAAAAGCGGTTTTCACATCCATTTGCCAAACCTCAAGGTTTAAGTGGTCACATGGCCGTAAGAATTACGATGGACTTGAGCATTGCTACGGCGAAATGGTCTCATCGAAATCGATGCCCTCAATCTGAGTGTACCCTTTAGCCACAAGCCCGGCTTTAAAAGCCGAAACCTCCATCTGAATCTCTTCCTCTTGATACCCACTTACTACCTATGGCTTCCTCATCATCCGGTAGAGGTGTCTTTCGTATACATCCATAGTCATTATGGACTCAATTTCTAAGTCCATAGCGGTGTGCCATGATCTTGCATCGTTGTCTTGTATCGCCTCGTTGTATGTCCATGGGTTGATTATTTCGCTGCTTCACGGGACTAAATCCAAAGATTCACCCACGAACATAAATCGCCGGGTTGACGAACAACCTCCCACTACGACGAGGCGCCATCGCACAATGGCAACGGTGGCTGCAAGAAACTGTGGTTCTCTATCTTGCACAACTTGTTGGATAGGAGCCACTTGTACGGCCGGTATCTCCAAGTGGAACTCGACCCACTTCAATTTCTTGAAGTATCCGTGTCGATCCTCCCACTGAACCGACATCTCGTACATTTGCTTAATCGGTGGTGGAATACGATCATCTTCTAATTCACGAAGAATGATTTCAACTTTGGATTTATGGTTTTCATATAATCCTCTTCTAAGAATCGGGCATTAGTGCTAATAATGACCTTCCGATCCTTAGGACTATAGAATAAATCACCTTCGTCCCTCTAGATAGCTAATAAATAGCCTTGCGTCGGATCCAGCCTCCAACTTGTCGACCTTTTGTTCAAAGACATGTGCCGGATCGCCCCATATCCTTATGTGGCTTAAACTAGGCTTGCGCCCAAACCACAACTCGAAAGTAGTCTTTTCGAATGACTTGGATGGTACTAGATTTAGCAAGTATGCCGCCGTTTCTAAGGCATACCCCGTAATCTAAATAGCAATGTTGCATAACTCATCATCGATCTAACCATTTCTAAAAGAGTCATATTTCTTCGCTCGACACACCATTTTGTTGTGGTGTGCCGGTGTAGTGAGTCGGGGCGTAATCCCACACCGCACCAAATAGTCCATAAACTCACATCGAGGTATTCGCCACCACGATCGATCGCAGTGACTTGATACTTTTACCAAGCTTCGCTCCACTTCCGCCTTAAACTTTTGAATTTCTCAAAGCATTCGGACTTGCGGTGAAGCGGTATATGTATCGGTACCTTGAGTAATCATCAATGAAAGTGACAAAATACTGCATTCTCCACGAGCTTGTGTGAACATAGGTCCACACAGTCAAAATGGACTAGCTCCAACACTTCTTTGGCTCTGTAACCCTTCGCTTTGAAGGTCTAGTCGACATCTTACCTTCTATACAGATTCGCAGACCGAACCAGAGTAATCTGTAGATTACCCAACGCCCATTCTTAGCCGCCTTTGGATCCTATTTAGATTGATGTGACCTAATCTAAGATGCCGAGAAATGTGGTGTCATCTTCAAGAAAACTTTCTCTTTTAAGGTTTGAAGAAGATGCAACATAGTTATAGGTATTATGTTTGGCAGAAATAGTATAAAGCGAATTATATAAAGTGCCACCACAGATAACTTCGTCATTTCTTATGATAGAAACACCACTATCAAAAATAACTAAATATCCATGAATAAATAGTTTGGAAACGGAAACAAGGTTCCGCCGAAACTCCGGCACATATAAAACGTCTTTCAAAACTAAAACTGTCCTATCAAAACATAAAGTAACATCTCCGACTGCAACGGCTTCGACTTTCGCCGCGTTGCCCATGGAGATCGTTATCTCGCCATCACACAGCTCCATTGTCTGCAGGAACCCCTGCAAGGTGTAACAAACATGATCAGTCGCACCCGTATCTACTACCCATGAATGAGTAGAACAAGTCGCTAAACATGTTTCCGTTACTAAGGCAAATGGCGTACCTTGAGCCTTGAGCTTGGGTCACTTAGCCTTCCAATGCCCGTCCTCACCGCACTTCAAGCATTTGCCCTTCTCCTTCGCTTTTTCAAACCATTGGTAGAGCCCTCAGTATTACTCCCACTCTTTTCTTTAGCCTTAGCATCTCTTGAATTCCACTTTCCTTTTCATCTTCGATGAGCGGTGGTTTTCTTTGAGGTGCGTATTAAAGACTGCTTCACCTTTGCCCATTTTATGCTCTTACATTACTAGATCCTCTTGCAATGAATCTAGAGTATAACTCTTATCATAAAGGACTACTTTATAACGGAAGTCATCAAAAGACTTGGGCAAAGTGTTGAGGATCATATCAATTCTGACTATGTCATCAATATATCCTCCAACCAATTCGAGCTCTCCGAAGAGATTGATCATTTGCTCTACATGGTCATGCACTGAATCGCTTTCCTTCATTGAACTTGACATTATTGATTTTGTCAAATTATGACAAGCGATTCTGTCCGACTCCTCATACGATTTCATAAGACTTAGCCATATAGTGGCTGCATCTTCCATCTCTTGATGCTGGAGTTGCAGGGACTCACACATGGTGACCAAAAGAAGGCACTTTGCCATTCTATTTGATTTGTCCCATTTCTCGTGCTCCTTGCGCTCCTCATCAGTAGATGAATCGTCTAGAGGTTTGGGACGGGGTGTAGTGAGTACAAATAAATTTTCTTCGACAGTAAGAACATTCTCAATGTTTCGTTTTCACTCGATAAAATTCGGACCGGATAAGGGATTTTGTGCGAGCATATTGATAGTCGGTGTAAGAGACATATCTGAAAAGCAATGTAAACACATAAGCATATGATCGCACATAATTCGTAACAATAATATTGTAACCTTTTGATAAAACAATATTAATTGAAACCTCCAATCGTCGAAGGAATCCCACATGCAAGCCACGCGTGTGGGCGCCACATGAACCCCCGACTGCACTAAAATATACCTTTTAGTCGTTTAATTTCAATCCATGTCAACTTATCCTTATGACAAATGAAATTAATGATTGGACCTTACTAGACCACATCACTATCGCAAGAAAGGACTTCGCGGGAAGTTGTACTTGAGGTGATGTCTAAGCAATGACCACAATTTTAACAATGAGAAAATGAATTCTTAGAATTGACATACTCACTAGGACCATACCGCCTAATCCAAATTCCTTTGTTATCTCATTTTAAATCTATCTCTAGAGAACTTATGAAAATCCCATATCAAGCCACGCGTGTGGGCGCCATACATGAAACTCCCACTTCTCAATAGATTAAAATGTTTTATTTAGAAATCTCATCTAACAAACTTACGACAAACAAGACAAGCAAGCCACGCGTGTGGGCGTTTACTCGTAGTGCGTATCACTTTGTTTAGAGATCAAAAGTGGAGGTCTTGACATTTTAATTTAAAAATTAATATGTCGGGTCAAAATTGAACGGGCCGAACCAGTCAAAATCTGGAATCGGGTCAAAATTTGGATCTGGGCGAAAATTGGTCGTACGAACCGGTCGGTCGGCCCAAAACAAACGGGCTGGTCGAGATAGTGGCTGGGCCAGCGCTGAAACACAACCCATGCGCGCCAAGAAAGACACCAAGCATAACCTTGCGCTGCCATCACGAGGATCGGCCGTGCGAGTCGCCGACAAAGGCAAGCACCTCCAAAGACGCAGCGTCCAAGCCTCGCCGAGAAACCCGCACCGAGTTCGCCGAGAAAATCGCGCGCTGTCGCCCAAGAGCTACCGGGAGCGATCTGCTGAGACCGTCCAAGCGCTACCGAAGCATCAAGACGCTGCCTTGTACCGCCGGGACTCACTTGAGCTCGATCGCGCGTTGAGGTTTCTTGCGAAGATCGTCTTTGAGGCCGCCGAGCGCAGCCGAGAATCTCCCGCGTACTGAGGTTTCCGTACGAGAATCACGTCGAGGCTGTCGAGCGCTGCCGAGGTCTCGTGCGATAATCGCACGCCCCCGCGTCTCCCGCCGAGGCGCCTGCGAGTGCGCGCCTCGTGCGCTGCTGCCGAGAAACGTTGAGGTTTCCCAGCGCATTCTACCGAGATCCGCCGAGCACGCACGCTCAGCATCGAGCGGTGCCGAGGCATCTGCGCGCAAAGCGCGCGCCCCACACGCCCGGCCGCCGAGCTATGCCGCCCGCTCTCGCCTGCATCGCCCCTGTGCGCCCATCTACTGACGACATACAGAGAAAATGCGCGCTGCTGGGCGGCATGTCTGCGAGCGCCGCGCACGCTCAGCGTGCCATCGCCCGCCTGGCGTCCGTCGTATTCGATTTCCGATAGTCTCCCGTTGTCTCGTTCTTCGTGCTTTCGTCTTCGTTCTTCTTTTACAGATAAGATTTACAAGATAAAATCAAATCTAACCACGGATTTTCTCGTGGTGAAAAATAAAACCGATAAAAATAAAACGAGTCACGATGAGCGCATGATTCACAATTAATTAATTACGACGTTATAATCAAACGTGAATTAATCCAATGAGCCAAGATCTTGATCCTCGCTACGATAGGGAAATCGATTTTAACCTCTCTCAGGATCTATCTTGGATGTTTAATTCATCATACATTGATTAAATCCTAGCATGCACCTATATAATTAATTGCAACACGTGGGGTTTTCTCGTGTTTACCGCGAATCTGTCGGTGTAGAAACGGATCAAGACTCGTGCTTTGATCTTACGGGCTGTGTTCCGGATGCCTAATCTCCAATGTCGAGTGAGGACAGTCTATGGAGAATGCTATAGAAAATCACCCTCTTTCTTCTCTCTCAATTTTCGAAAATTCTCACTATAATACTATAGTAATTGTCGAAAATATGGAATGAAGATTAGCCTTGATTTTCTCTCTCACCTTATATTTGTAATGCACTCCCAAATCCTATCTAGATAGAATTTATGCATATCTAATAAATATAATCTTATCTCTTAAGATAGAGAGGATCAAGCTGAGTCCTAGTAGGACTCTAGAGAGAAGGGGGCGAAATTCACCTTAGCTCCAGGCATGGATAGGCCAGCCCAGGGATCAAATGCAAGGAATGAAGATGGACCTCAAATAAATTAATTATCTTATGTTCAAATTTCGAACATAAATTAATTTATAAACATTCATTCATGCCACTAGAGAATAAATCTTGACTTACCCTTTATTACGAAGTTGAGTCGGGCTTGCGTAGACTTTACGAGTCCCGTATTTAAGATATCGTCGTCCATTAATTATTTACGCTGCTCGATCGCTTAAAATAATTAATATCTTCAATTCCTAAGTAGTACCACTCAGCCTCATTATTGTACTTGAGATAACTCAACCCGGGGTTTAGTACAATAAACCTTTGAGCTCCTTAAGAAGGCGTCATCATCCTAAACGGATACGGTGACTCGACACGGTAACTAGCATGACATACAAGACCGCCACCACCCAAGATGCAGAATCTTGGTTATCTCATGTAACCTCACCCATAGCAAGTCAAAGTGATGGTCGAGAACTCATACTCACCTAATACCTTATCGAGGTTTAGATCAACGAAGTCTCCGAGATCTAGGTTCTTCACGACGGTCGATAGAAGAACTCATCTCACCGTGATCCATCAATACGTCGAGACGCGTGCAAGATAGACAAGCAACCAAGTCAAGTCACTTCTTATCTACACGCAGCCTATACCGACAACTCGTCCTCAAGTTGTTTCAGTTGTGATACTTTTATATCTCATTAAGCTTGACCAATCATACGGACTTCGTGATCTACAACACAATCGTATGATCTAACTTATATATGAGATAAAGTGACATATATATGCAATCAAGTAAACAATTCGAGATAGGAGATTGTAATAGTGGTAACGAAACATTGTATCAAGCTCAACCAAACTGATTTCAGTATACAAATCCAACAGTCATAACCCGGAGCGACCTCGGTATACACCCTTGATGAAGTCGAGGGCGGAGATCTACGAGCTCCATATGAACATGTTCGAGAAACCTCGGCCCATGACAGGGGGATCGAAACGCCGATCCAAAGACAAGTATTGCTCCTTCCATGAGGATCATGGGCACGACACGGAGGAGTGCAGGGATCTCATGGCAGATATCGAAAAGTTGGTACATGACGAGGTTCTTAAGAAGTACCAAGGTCATGGCCGATTTAACCGGTCAAGACGAGGCCCCCAGAGGTCGAAAAAGCGGAAGCAAGTGAAGGAGAGGAAAATTGTGGCCTCACAAGAAAGCGAGGCACGACATCGAGGAAGAGGGGATGACGAGCCTCAATCGATGGAATCATATCCACCATCACGGGGCTCCTCGCGGAACTACTTAAGTCCTCTCTAAAGCCGAGGCCAAGTACCCATACTAGCGAACCTGTAAACAAAAGGTTTAAAAGGGACGAGGCCATCACTTTTTTCGAGGACGATCTTGTACCAGCCATAGTACCCCACCAGGACGCTATGATAATCCAAGCGGTGGTCGCCAACAAGTTAGTTCGGCGTGTGTATGTCGATAGTGGTGCGTCGGTAAGCATCATCTTCAAGGAGTGCTTTGACAAATTGGGAGTTGAGGAGGCACGCCTCACACCGGCACCACTTCCACTTCGAAGTTTCGTGCAAGAAGAGACACGACCTGAGGGGATCATCGAACTACCTATCATAGTGGGAAAAATGCCGACGAGCTCCACCAAAGTGGTACAATTCTTCGTGGTAAACGCCTACTCACCATATAACGTCATACTAGGGCGAGACTGGTTGAATGCAGTAAGGGTGGTGTGTTCAACGATCACCGACCATGAAGATCCCCACAAGAAGAGGGTAGGCGTGATCCGGAGAGATCGAAAAAAGCAAAGAATGCATGCGGTCGCCTTAAGAGGTGTCGGGACTTGACCCAAAGACCCACGTGCATAGCAATTCTGAAGCCCAAGGAGTTGAACTGGAAAGGACGTCGTCGATTCTCGACATTTCGGTGAGAAAGTCACATTATATGAGGACGATCCCCCAAGGTCGTCAAATTGGTTCTACCAAGTACCTCAACTAAGAAAACAGATCATCCAACTCTAAGGGAATTCAGGCGTTTTCACCGGTCACCCTCGACATGACCGGGTCTCACCAAGTATCATTACTCACCACCTCAACATTGACCCAAACGTCAAACCGCTTCGGCAAAAACAATGGATATTTGCGGCGAATCGGAATCAGTCGTACATGACGAAGGCACATCAACTCTTGGCGGGCATATTGTTCAAGTCAAGTATCCGACCGGATAGCTAACCCGGTGATGGTCAATAAAGGAGGAGTGGGATGGCGAATGTGTATCGATTACACCGATCTCAATAAACATTGCCCTAAGGACTGCTACCCCCTTCCCAATATTGACAAAACAGTTGACGCTTTGGTCGGATACGAAGTCTTCAGCTTCTTGGATCTGTACAAGGGGTATCACCAAGTCCTGATGAGTGACGAGGACGCATCCAAAACAGCCTTCATCACGGACTTCAGCGTCTTTGCATATAAGAAGATATCATTCGGACTCAAGAATGCAGGGGCCACCTATCAAAGAATGGTGGACAAGATATTTCTGCCATACATCGGTCAAAATGTGGAGGTGTATGTAGATGATATCGTCGTCACAAGTAAGGAGAAAGTCACATGGGTTGCCGACCTCCGGATCGTCCTCGGCTTACTTCGTGAAGTGAACCTAAAGCTAAACCCCTAAAAGTGTACATTCGCAGTACGGTCTAGGAAATTTCAGGGGTGCTGGGTTTCACAAGAAGGATTAAAAGCCAATCCATCCAAGGTTCAAACCGTTTTGGAGATGAAGGTGCAAGACAATCCACGACGTGCATAAGTCATGGGGTCAGATGCACTAAGCGCTTTCTCTCAAAAGTCAGCGGAGAAGAACTCCCTTTTCAAAATTCTCAAAAGGTCTTGAGTTCCATTGGGATGATAAACACAAGTTGGCATTTGAAGATCTCAAAACTACCTCACCAAACTCCCACTTTATCTCGTCTCGAGAGAGGAGAAGTCCTCCCCATACCTCGCAGCTTCGGATGAAACCATAAGTGCCGTTTTGGTTCGAGAGGATGGACATCGTCAGTGTTTAGTATGATTTTGTGCTTATTTTTCATATGTTTATGCATTCCGTTTCCCGTGGTTTGTACTATATATGTCGTTGTTTTGATTAGATTTATCGTTTCCGACTTACTTTGTTTGTTTCGATGTTTTGTAGAAAAACGGTATTAAATAGGACGAAATGAAGCTTTCAAGATCTATCCTATATTGAAGAGCATCTCGATAGGAGTCCGTAGGCGTAAACGGATCGCAATTCGGAGTTCGGACGAGAGAGAACGGAGCGAAACGGCGAAGTCGCGCACGCGCACGCGCGTCCGGCGCTGCGCGCGAGTCCGGCGCTGCACCACCCCAAACGCGCGTTTCGCCCCTTCCTTCCAGCACAACCGGCGCTGGGCATCACCCAGTGCCCCTCCACGCACCCCAGCGCCCTCCTCCTCGCTCTCCAACGCCCGTCCGGCGCTGGCCTTGCCCAGCGCACGCCGCTCTCCACGCTTGCGGCGTTGCATGGTCGTCGCGCGCTTCATCCAGCGGCAAGCAGCTGAGCTTGCCCCCCGTGGAAGCAGGTGGCCTTGCCCCGCGTCTTCGATAGTCCATCTCCGTCCGGCGCTGGGCACGACCCAGCGCCCGCTGCCCCTCCGTCCGGCGCTTGCCTTGCGCCTCGACGCTTGCCGGCCAGCGTCCGGCCGCTCCTCCGTCCGGTCTTGGTGCATTCTCTTTTTTTCGAGACGCCCGGCGCGTCCGCTGACACGTCCGACGCTGCGACGCTCTCCTGTCCACTCCAGTGGGCGCCTGCGTCCGGCGCTGCGACGCGTCCGACGCTGGACAATCTGAAATTTGCTCGCGTCGCGTCCGGCGACGCGGCGTCCGCGTCGGTCGTCGAATTTTCTCTTTGCGCTTATAAATACAGAATTAAAACGCACGGAACCCTAGGCATAAACACATTCTTATTTTTGCGCCTCTCGCAATATTTCTCTCCATTTTCTTTTCTTTTCCTTTTTCTTCTTTTTAATTATTTTGTACTTGGATTAACAATTGGATTGTAAAATTCCGGTTATTGGAAAGACGAATTTATCGAGGAATAGTTTGTAAGTTTTTCTCGTTTTGATTATGTCTATGTAATTGGGATTGGATGAATTTCTACTATGAGATAAATTATGATTTGTAGAATAATACATGTTAGGGTGTTCTTATTTTGAATCGTGATTGTTGGGTTGATGATTTGTGATTTTCCTATCCGTATAAATTGTTTATTTCATGATCTTCATATATGGTGTTCGAAAGAATAGTGTAGGTTGATTGTGTGCTTATATTTGATTATGAAGATATGCGAGAGCAGATTTATATTAAATATGAGTTTGACAACGAAAGTGATCGAAAGATTGGTTTGTTGTTGAGTAATTGATATATGTGGATAGGGTTTTGCTATTGTGTGCATTTGTAGTGAAATATCCATCGTAGTTGATGGTTGGTTGATTGAGAGATCCCCTGTCATTAAGTTCGAGTCTAATGTTGACGTAATCGAGAGATTAGTTAGTGTTGAGGCGTGGGTGTTTTATGCATTTGTACAGTCCTTGATTCATTAGTTGTGAGGATAGATTCGAACCCTAGAACACCGTCTCCAATTTCGTGTCTCACAATTCCTCTTGTTGTCCAAGTGCATTCCGTCTTATCTCGCTTTATTTTATTTTCACCTTCCGTCCTTTCCGTGATGGATCCCTTATGTTAGGGCGTTAGTATTTCTTTTCTGTTCGTGTTTGACATAGAACCGTAGCCTGTTAAGCCTTCCCGAGAGATTCTACTTGGGTCGACCTTACCACGCTATAGGGACCTCGTGCTATTACGGCGACTAAGTAGAACAATTAGGTCGAACAATCGGCTCAGATATATTTCATCGACGAGCACTTAAAAGGCCATAAACGAGATATCAACCCCAGAAGCTCGCTTTAGCATTAGTAATGCTGCATGGAGACTCGTCCCTATTTCCACACACATCCCGCATAGTTCTCATCGATCATCCACTTCGCAAGTGTTGACAAAGCCGGAGGCTTCGGGAGAATGCGGTGGGCAATTGAATTGGCGAGCACGATATCTCTTTTGCCTCGTCGAGCCATCGGGTCGCCTTAGCGCACTTTCTTGTAGAGGCTAACTTCACGCAGAGTCGAAACCCACCGAGCCTACCTCAAACAATGCCGGCCGAACTCATGAATGAAGCGTCCGAGGATTGCCGACAAATCTATGTGGATGGAGCTTGGGAAAACGGCGATGGGCGTGCATCTTACTCATAAATCTAGATGGCCAAGAGATTACCTACGCACTTCGGTTTGCATTCAAAACTACGAATAACGAAGTGGAGTACGAAGTTTTAATTGCAGGACTTCGGCTAGCTCAAAGACTTCAGATACGATCTGTGCAAGTTCACAGTGATTCTCAAGTCATAGTAAGCCACATGCTGGGAAAGTACGAGGCTAAAGGCGACAGGATGAAGAAATACCTTGAAAAAGCCAAAAGCCTACAACAATCTTTCTCATACTTCCAGTTGGTTCGTATCCCAAGGGAGAAAAATAGCCGAGCCGACACCTTAAGCAAACTAGCTTCATCATCAACGAGCCCGCCAGTAGAAGAAGTCCAAAACAGAAGCATAGACGATGCCGAGGTCGAAGTCAACATAGTCTCTGATGAAGAGCCTAATTGGATGACCCCCATTCAAGCATATTTGGAGAAGGGCGAATTACCTCATGACAGGCTCGAGGCTAGGAAAATCTTGAGCAAATCTTTGCGATACGTACTTGAGCAAGGAATTCTCTGCAGAAAGTCGTATCTCCTGCCTCTCCTAAGATGTTTGGGTCCGAACCGAGCTGAGTACGTACTACGAGAAGTACATGAGGGATCATGTGGAAGCCACATCGGACCCCACGCGTTATCAAAGAAAGTCATGCGATGGGGATACTACTGGCCAATAATGTTCCAAGACTCAATCGACCTCGTAAAGAAGTGTACGAAGTGTCAAATTCATGGAAATATGCCGAGGCTACCTCAAACCGACCTCGTCAGCATGCAAAGCCCTTGGCCATTCATACAATGGGGGATAGATATCGTGGGCCCCTTCTGTAAAGCTCCAGGGCAGTTTCTGTTCCTGATTGTCGCTATCGACTACTTCACAAAGTGGGTGGAAGTCGAACCCTTGGTGAAAATCACAAGCAAAAACGCTCTCAACTTTGTCTGGAAAAATATTGTGCGTCGCTTCGGCATCCCCCATATCCTTGTTTCGGATATTGGGACGCAGTTCACGGATAAGGTCTTCAAAGAGTGGTGTTAAGAGCTTCAGATTCAACAAAAATTCACCTCGGTGGCCCATCCTCAAGCAAATGGTCAAACTGAAGTCACCAACAGGACAATTGTGAAGGGACTCAAAACTCGCCTAGACTGAGTAAAAGGCAACTGGGTGGAAAATTTGCCACAAGTCTTATGGTCATATCGTACAACACCTCGGACATCGAATGGAGAAACACCCTACAGTTTGGTGTATGGAACCGAGGCAGTCATCCCGGTAGAAATCGGTATGCCGAGCCCTCGTACCATCCATTTCTCAACCGAAGTAAATGAGGAGAATTTACGAACTGACCTCGAACTGCTAGAAGAGAAGAGAGACCTCGCCTACATTAGAGAAGCTTGGTATAAGCAACAAGTAGCTCGGTATTATAACCAGCGTGTCAAATCCCGACAATTCCAAGTAGCAATCTCGTGCTTGAAATAAAGTCGATAAAGCAAAGCTCGGCAAGCTAAAGCACATGGGAAGGACCATACCGAGTTGAAGAAATCCTTGGAAAAGGGTCATATAAGCTCGCCCATTTATCCGGTGAGCAAATACCTCATACGTGGCACATCATTCATCTGAAGAGATATTTTGCATAAGTGTCAAGTTGTTCGTTTCATTTTGTCGCGTCTTTAGGTCCTTTTTCTTTTGTAACGTCGTTTTTTCATTAATAAAGTCTTTTTCTTTATTTACTTCATATGCTTGCATATTTCATTTGTCACTTATGCATACTACCTCTCCCCCATTATAAAAATACCCTCTAAGGAGGATGAACAATACCCTCTAAGGAGGACGACAAATACCCTCTAAGGAGGATGATGAATACCCTCTAAGAGGATGATATCTAAACGCGTGTAAGGGGACCACCCCTATCGACACTTCTCGACAAATAAGGAACTTATACCTTCGTTTATTTTGAGGATGAATACCTTCATTTAATATGAGGACGAACTACCTTCATTTATTTCGAGGATGAATTACCTTCGTTTATTTCAAGGATGAATTACCTTCGTTTAATACGAGGACGAACTACCTTCATTTATTTCGAGGATGAATACCTTCGTTTAATACAAGGACGAACTACCTTCATTTATTTTGAGGATGAATTACCTTTGTTTGATACGAGGACGACCTACCTTCGTTTGATTACGAGGACGAAGTGTATACAGCGTTTGATAAAAAGGAAAAATCAACACAAGACAAATAAAAATTTGTTCTTATTTCCAAAATATACAACGCATACACGACATCACGAGGACGATGAAGAACCAGGAGGCTGGGAAAAGCTAAGCCAATCTCTAGAAAAGTCAGGGTTCAGCAGTTCATCTATGCTAACTCTACCCCTACCTCTACCTCGTCCTCGATCGACACCAGGATCTCGGCCGGCTCGACCTCTATGTCTCGCCACACTACCCCGGCTGCCCGACAACTGACGTCTCTCTTAGGCATAGAACTCCGGTGAAAACCTATCTACAATCCTGGTATTTGAAGGAGACGATCGGCAGAAGAAGAAGCCTCGGCAGTCGACCGAAGCACCCACTGCGAGGTTGAAATAAATGTCAAGTTAGAACATAAAGCAAAAAATCAATCAAGAGCTAAAGTGAAATAAGGGGGGCCTCACCCTTCACCGGCTCCATCGCGGTAGCAGGATCATAAGGGCTCAGCCCCGCAGCAGCGAGCTCGGCCTCTAAAAAAACTTCATCGACTTGGCCAGCCCTTTGCAATGCCTCCCCGAGGTCACCGAAGCTGTCATCGATGACCTCATCCGCCAGCTTTTCGGTTTTCCAGGCGAACTGGAGGGACTCCTCGAACCGACAAAAGAAGAACTTCTTCTGCCAATTCGAGATTTTATTCTTCGTTTGAACTTTGAAGCCACGACGAGGTGATAAATAATACCACCCCGAGCTGGATTTAAATTGAAAAAACCTAAGGACCAGCCCTAGGGTGAAAGGAAAATTATGGCGATGGGCATAAACGCAAGGTCCGTCCAACCGCCGGAAAGATTTCGGTAATTTGAGCAAGAGGAATGTCGAACATTTGTTGCGTTCGGCATATCTGTATGAAAAAGAAGACGAAGACCGCACTTAAGGTCGCCTTCATAAACAGAACAAAACCCTCCTGAGGCACAGAGCCCTATCCTCCGGTGGGGAACAACCAACCCAATGTATTTTGGAATAAAAATCTAGTAGCAAGCTCTATTACTTGCTAGGGATTCTGAGACACGAAGGAAATGTAAAAACCTACCAAAATCCTCCAAGGCGGAAAACTACATTACACGCAAAAGGAAGAGGAATCAACAAAGAAAATTTCTAAAACCACCAAGTCCGGTGGCGATTACTATCAAATCACGGCCTTCATGGCCGTGAGACTCTCATAGACGAAGAAGAAGCCATAAATAACTTACTTGTTTAAAGGAAGGAATATCGAAGAAGATGGCACCGATGCTCTCGCAAGGACGACAATGGAGTAAGATCGAACACACTTTTCGTAAGATGAAAGTTTTTTTGGAGTTTGAAAGTTGAGGCGAAAACGTGAAATGGGAAAAGGCGATTGTGGAAGTTATTCCCCAACGTGCACTTTATCGGGACCCCAATCGCCGTACACATTAAATAAACGTGACGTGTTCCGTGTTCGACATCGGCGTGACAACCCTTGCTCAACCTCAGCACAACGTTACATATTCGACTTCGGCAGGAAATGAGTCTTCGACTTCGGTCAATTTATCCCTAAGCGATATTCCACTTCGGCATGGTTGTCAGCATTCCACTTCGCCAAGCGATATTCCACTTCGGCATGGTTGTCAGCATTCCACTTCGCCAGACCACAAACTATGGTGAGGCAACGTCAGAACCACTGCCCCCCCTCCATCACGCCCTCGCTTCTACATCTTTTTGGGGGAGATATGATAGATACGGCCCAACCACTGTGCCCAAGCATCGGACCCAATATAAATGGGCCCCGACATTAAGCTCGGCCACGCGAGTTCGGCCCATGAAGACTCTAGACCAACTACAACTCAAATCTCGCAAGTGGAGACGAGAAGATTGGATGCACATCTAAAAGAATCCTTATGAGAGAAGACTTTGTATTAGAGTCGAACTCAATGTAATGGTGTATAAATAGCGGCTAGATTAGACGAAAGAGGATCATCTACACTCTTTGTAATCGCTTCTTACACACTCAATACACATATACTCTCTTGCTCCGTGGACGTAGATCTATTTCAACAGATCGAACCACGTTAATTCCTCATGTTCATTGTGCATTTATTACCTTACGAAATTAAGATCGATCACAGGCTATATATGAATATATATGGGTAAAATGTATATTATATAGGAATTGTTTGAAACTTATGTTTTGGAGGTTATTTACACTTGAATCGTTTGTGACGTCAATCATGTTTAAGGTTCCTAAAAGCCCTTATAAAATTATTGTATTTACTGAACTAGGTGTGGCGCAACTAAGACCCTCGTCCCAAAATTGAGGTTATTTTGATTTGTTGTGCTCAACAAAAACAAGGTGGGTGAAATCTTCTTTAACTTACAAATACGTGATTTGTAATAAAATTATTTATTGTGGGTGAAATCTTTTTTAACTTACAAATACATGATTTGGAATAAAATTATTTATTGTGGGTGAAATCTTCTTTAACTTACAAATACGTGATTTGGAATAAAATTATTTATTGTGGGTGAAATCATCTTTAACTTGCAAACATGTGTTTAGAATAAACATATTTATTGTGGGATTTACTCTATCCAGTAAGTTTATGGTGATAATCATTGTTGTGTTTTGTTACATTCATGGTGAAAGCATGTGTGGCGACATTGCACCGTGGCGAATCATAGCCGTGTGACGATCATCGCTGTGGTGTATTATTGCTTGTGTGGCAAATCATAGCCTGTGTGGCATATCTTTGCCTATGGCGAATCATAACCTGTGTGGCGTATCATTTCATGTGTGGCGAATCATAGCACGTGTGGCGAATCATAGCCCGTGTGGCGAATCATTGCCTGTGTGGCGTATCATTGCCTGTGTGGCGAATCATAGCCTGTGTGGCGTATCATTGCCTGTGTGGCAGAATTTTTAAGCCGGTGTGGTTGGATATGATTGACTATTACTTTCTTGCGATGTATACACGTTTGGACAAAAATAATGATATTCCTTGTTCTCCACCACTGAGTACGTTTTTGTGCTCACCCCTTTTTTATCTAAAATATTTTCAGGTAAGTGATCCTGGAGCGGCGTGGCGGTGTGGGTGTGCCTAGTGGTGTTATATTGCTTTTAATTCATTCCAAGACTTGTGTTATGTTTGTTTTAAAAAAAATTCCTTTATTATCGTTGTTGGATTTGAGTTACTAGAACTCCAACGTATCTCATGCTATTAAGTCTTGCGTAGTTTGCGTTGGAGTCGTTGGTCGACGCCGATCTTTGCAATGAGTTTGTTGGACTCATTATTTGACAATTTTATTCAAGAGATTTTATATATTTTATTATTTAAAAAATGACATGCTTCTACTTTAGCTATTTTATTTAAGAAAATATAGCATTTTTAAATTATGAATTTAGGGTGTTACATCTCATGTTTAACATATTTGAAGAGGACGACCTTAACTGCATTTCTTTGGTTTACAAAAATTAGTATTATTTTAAACTTATGCAGGAGTTGACGAGATTATTGTCGAGAGAGTTAAATAGAAGAAGACAAAAAAGAATAGATTTTTGGTGTATTCATTGAAGAAGCATATGTAAGAAGTGGAAGATATTTTGGAATTTTAGCTCATAATCTTAAAAATAATATTTTCCATGTATTGTTCTCTAAAGAGAATTGTTATTTAATTAGATTATTAAACCTTATGGACGGGCCACCATGTGAATTAATAGGCCTTATTAATGTCTTTTTCGATATATCTCTAATGTGGCTACCACAAAGAAACATACTTGCCCAATCTAGTACCGTTTAAGTTAGTTGATAGACCCTTTTAAGTTGTGGTTTGAGTATGCTTAGTTTGAACCACATAAGGATATGAGCAGACCCAACATACATGCTTGAACAAGCGGGGTAACAAATTGGAGGCTAAATTTGAGGCAAGATTGTTTATAGGATATCCTAAAGGAATTAAAGGTGATTACTTCTATAGTCCTAATGACCAAAAGATTGTTATTAGCACTAACGCACAATTCTTGGAGAGAGTGAATAACCATAAAAGAAAGTTGAAATCATTCTTCAAGAAATTGAAGGTGATCGTATTCAACCACCGATTCCGTCAAAGGTACAAGAAGTCGTTGTAATACCCCATCATTCCTTAACTCCAGGTCTGTATAACATGCTTTTCAAGGAGGTAAAAAGTTGATTTTTTGCTACGATGATCCGACCAACACGAAACCTCACACGCTTGTGAAGAGCACTTCATGACAAGTTCATAGACAATAAGTATACTGATTTTAGACCACCCATGAAGGTTTGGCACTCCGTGAAGTTATTGAAAATGGTCTTTTCGAAAGAGCTTTTAAAAGTATATCATGTTTATAGTCGCTGAGTTCGGTGTTTTATTGTGAGTCTATGAACACCAAGTTTTCATTTTTGAGTCCGCTTGTAAAAGTTGCATAGATTTTTATGTTTTCTAAAGATTGCTTGCAAGCAACCACGCAATGTGTGCTTACCCCTATAAATTGTGGCATAGGACCTTCATTTTCAAACGTTCATTTCAAGCGTCTCTCTGTGTTTACGGAAGAGCCGAGCAGCCTGAGGTACGCTGCAGAAACGCTGGAGGAGCGGAGATCGGGGAGGGAGGACTCGACGCTGGCACCATTACGTTGTTGCCAACCTATCCACTGGTAATACCCCCGATCGTCGTCGTTTTAAATTTTATCTTTTTCTTGTTTTGATCTCGTCGTTAGGTAGATATTGTAGTATAGAACTTTAGAATCTAAAGGGGTGAGGTGAGAAAACGGTCGGAGACCGGCCAAATGGCCAGAAACTCTTGCCAAGGACGTCGCCATCGTCGGTTGGCAGCCGATTTGGTGTCCGACGGGCTACTTCCATATTCGACCGAGTGGTTCACCATGGGGAGCACCAGTATTGCTCGTAAAGAAAAAAGATGGTTGCATGAGGATGTGTATCGATTATCGAGACCTGAATCAACTTACAATAAATAACAAGTACCATCTACCGAGAGTTTAAGACCTATTCGATCAACTACAAGGTGCATGAGTTTCTCAAAGATAGATCGACGATCCGATATCATCAATTGAAAGTGAAGGAAGATAATATTCCAAAGACGGCTTTTAGAACAAGATATGGTCCCTATGGGTTTGTGGTAATGCCTTTTGGATTGTCCAATGTCCCGTAGTTTTTATGGATTTGATGAATATGATATTTTATCCATATTTGGATAAGTTTATGATCGTCTTCATCGATGACATCTTGATACACTCTAAAAATCAAAAAGAGCACGAGTCGCATCTACGCACAGTCTTGGACATACTAAGGAAAGAAAAGTTGTATGCCAAGTTTACAAAGTGTGAGTTGGGCAATGAATCGGATTAGTTTCTTGGACACGTCTTGACATCGGAAGGAATTGAAGTGATCCGACAAACGCTGAGGCTATAAGTAATTGGAAGTGCCGACAAGCGCTCAAGATACGAAGTTTTCTTGACCGCGTAATATTATAGAAAATTTATCGAAGTTTTTTTTCAAGGATTGCAGGACCACTCACTCAGTTGACACATAAAGGAATACCGTTTGAGTGGACGGAGAAGTGTGAAAGAAGCTTTCAAATATTAAAAGAAAAGTTGGTAACTGCTCTAGTCTTGTCTATTCCTGATAGTTCTAAGGGATACATAATCTATAGTGATGCGTCTAAACATGGTTTATGATGTGTGCTAATGCAAGAAGAAAAGTGGTAGCTTATGCATCTAGACAGTTGAAGCCACATGAACTAAATTATCCTACACACGATTTAGAATTGGCAGCAGTAATTCATGCTTTGAAGATTTGGGGACATTACCTTTATGGGGGTAAATGTGAGATTTACACTGACCACAAGAGTTTGAAATACTTTTTCACGCAAAAAGAGCTAAACATGAGACAACGAAGGTGGTTAGAGTTGGTCAAGGACTATGATTGTAGGATTTTATACCACCCTGGAAAAGCAAATGTGGTGTCAGATGCACTTAGCAGAAGGATAGGTACAAATCATATAAGAAGGTTAACTCAACAAGAGGAGTTGGTGAATTTTTTGAAAGATCGAGTCTTGAAGTAGTGACCACACTGAAGAAGCGAATGCTATTATCTCGCCTTTGGTAGTACGTCCGACGCTATGCGAGATAGAATTCGAGAAGCTCAAAAGGATGATGAGTTCCTACAAATGATGCTAGCTAAGGAAGTTTCTGATGATCCAAGAGGATTCTCAGTTCTGCATGACGGGACACTAGCTTATAATAATAGAATTTGTGTGCCAGTAGATGAGGAGTTGAGAAAAAAGATAATGGATGAGGCACATCGAACTGTGTACACTGCACACCCTAGTAGCACCAAGATGTACCAAGATTTAAAGAAGAGTTTTGGTGGTATGGTATGAAAAGGTCAATTGCAAAGTATGTGGGCGATGTCGGCGTGTCGACAAGTGAAGGTCGAACATCAAAGACCCTGGGATTGTTAAAGCCCTTAGAGATACCAGAGGAAGTGGGAACACATCACTATAGATTTTGTAGTTCGACTTCCTAGGACTTTGAGAGGTAATGATGCAATTTGGGTGATTGTTGACATTTGACTAAGTCAACAAGATTTCGTGCCAAAGGCATATAACGTTTCGATGGACAAGTTTGCACGGTTATATGTTCGGGAGATAGTTCGACTTCATAGGGTACCGACATCCATTATATCTGATCGAGACCCACGTTTTACGATAAGGTTTTGGGGTAGTCTACATCTTGCTTTGGGTACAAAGTTAAAGTTTTCGACAGCAGATCATCCTCGACGCACGGCCAGTCAGAAAGAACGGTTCAAACTTTTGAAGGTATGTTAAGAACTTATGTCTTGGATATTGGAGGAAGTTGGGAGACATACTTGCCGTTGATAGAGTTTGCTTATAACAATAGTTACCACTCCAGTATTGGTATGGCTCCTTATGAGGCACTCTATGGGAGAAAATATAGATCACTTGTCTCTTGGGATGAAGTTGGTGAAAGAAAATTTTTGGGACACGAGATGGTGGAAAGAACTGTTGATGTTGTCAAGAAAATTCGAGATAGGATCAAAGTTGCTCAAGATAGACAAAAGTCTTATGATAATAAAAGAAGAAAGGATTTGCATTTTGAAGTTGGTGATAAAGTGTTTTTCAAGGTAGCGCCAATGAAGGGAGTTTTGAGATTTGGTAAGAAATGAAAGTTAAGACCTCGCTTCATTGGACCTTTTGAAATTTTGGAAAAGATTTGAGATGTTCCCTATCGTTTGGCGTTATCACCCGAGCAGTCATTCGTGCATAATGTATTTCATGTTTCGATGTTGAGAAAGTATATGCATGACCCGAGTCATGTGGTATCTTATGGTGGTATATCACTTAATAAGGATTTAACCTGCGAGGAAGAACCTATCGCGATTTTAGATCGAAAAATCCACGAGTTAAAGAATCGGCGCGTGACTTTAATTAAAATACAGTGGAGTCGCCACGGACCCGAGGAAGCGACTTGGGAACGTGAAGATGAAATTCTAGCTAAGTTCCCGTCCCTAATAGCACCTGGTAAAGCCAAATTTCGAGGACAAAATTTTTATTAAGTGGGTAGGGTTATAACACCCCATTTTTTGCTTGATTTAATTTGCCTTAAACTTTAAATAATTTACATTGGATTTGTGAATATTTGTTGTCATGCTCGATTTTGTGTTGTACTTGAGGGAGTCCGTAGTTGTGCCCCTAGCTAGAAAACGAACTTCATAATTTATTTTAGTGCCTTCAAAGTTTACTTTATAGATATGGGCTAAGTAATAAAATAATTTTGGCTTATGAAATTATCAAATTTTTTTTTTTTAAGTTTTGGGCTTATATAATTATCAAATTATATTATTTATCCTTAAATTGGGCTTTGTAGAATATTATTTTGTTGAGCCCAAGTTTTATTTTTATATTTATCTAAGATTAAGATTTGCTTTTTATACTTATATGTATATATAAACTCACGCACGCACACAACACTCAACACACACACTGCACACACTACACACACACGACGCACACACATTTAACACACACACACTGCACACATACACTGCGCACAGACACTGCACATACATTGAACACGCACACACTAGACACTACACACACACTCACGCACGCACACAACAATTAGCACACACACACTACACATACACACACGACGCACACACACTGCACACATATTTCACACACACACACACACACACACACTGCAAACACACAGCACACACACACATTGCACACACATTGCACACACACACACACACGATATATTTCGCTCCAGTGCTCAATTGACGGAAGCATATTTTTTATTTCTCTACTAGTTGGTGAGCATTGTCAAACCCAACTTTACAATATTTTAAGATTATGATTTTCATGCTGATAGGATACGGCCCAACTACTAAGCCCAAGCATCAGGCCCAATATAAATGGGCCCCGACATTAAGCTCGGCCTACGCGAGTTCGGCCCAAGAAGACTCCTAGACCAACTACAACTCAAATCTCGAAAGTGGAGACGTAGAAGATTCGGATGCATATCTAAAAGAATCCTTATGAGAGAAGACTTTGTATTAGAGTCGAACTCAATATAATGTTGTATAAATAGAGGCTAGATTAGACGAAAGATGATCATCTACACTCTTTGTAATCGCTTCTTACACACTCAATACACATATACTCTCTTGCTCCGTGGACGTAGATCTATTTCAACAGATCGAACCACGTTAATTCCTCGTATTCATTGCGCATTTATTACCTTACGAAATTAAGATCGATCACTGGCGCCTTCTGTGGGAACCAAAATTCTGTGCTTTCGATCCACTTTTTCACAGGTAACAATCACAACGATGAGGAACACAAGAAGCGCTACATCCGGGGTCACACGGCAATAATAACGGCGGCAGACGCGCCAACGTGGCTCCTGGCAAAGCCCGATCGAGATACGACCGGAAGCGGCACGCTCGAGCACGGATGAGCGAGGCCACCCCGCCCCACGTGAAGAAGAATATTACCGCAGCGAAGGTGTCGTAATAAAGAATGAGAAGAACCCCAAGCACCGCAGATTGAACCTCGACGAGGCGGTTAAAGGGTTCCTAAAAATAAGGAGAGCTTCCTCCAAGACTAATCGAGAACAAGGTCGGCATCGCCATGAAGAAAAGGACGCGAAGCCTCATCAAAGCACGAGGCGGAACAACGAGGTGAATCCCCAGCCTCGGATGATAGGCACTCGTGTTGCAAATAATACCTCTACGAGTCGGTTTCCAAACCGATCGCATGAGGATGAGCAACGTGGGGCGGTCGTCATGATCACCGCGAGGTTGATCCCCATAATTACAACGAGTCCAGCCGACGAACTCGACATCTCTCCCCGGGAGACGGGTTCGATGGATAAGGAAGATTATTACACCTTTCTCTAACGGGATACTCGACCTTTCTCTAACAAGATACTCGATATCCCTCTCCCGGACAAGTAAAGGGTACCGGGTATCGCCCCCTATGACGGACTGTGGGATCCACAAAACTTCATCTCTCAGTTCCAGTACAACATGATCAATCAACGTCTCAACATAATCCACATGTGTAAGCTGTTCTCGGAGCTACTGATCGACAACGCTCGCCGGTGGTTCGACAGTTTACCTCCCGGTAGCATTAGATCTTACCATCGAAGGTTCTTCCAAAAAGCCGAGTCCAAGACCACATCGGCTCATCTCCTCACCGTGAGACAAGGCCGAGGTGAGTCCATCAGCGACTTACATGACCAGGTTCAACAAGGAATGCCTAAAAGTCGAGGGCGTAACGACCTCCTCAAAGATCTTGCACGGGGCCCTATATAAGGAGATCGTCAATCGAGCCCGTCTTCGCGCCGGAGCTGTGGCACATAGCAGATCGGTTCGCCAAAGCGGACGGGCGGATAGGAGAAAGCGCCAAACGGAAAAGATGGAGCCCTCGACAAGAAGAGGAAAGAAGATGGTCGAGGAGACCGAGGCGAGGTCGGCAGTGCGCTTGAAAGAATACAACGCGTGGCCGACAGAGTCTGTGCTCGGGCCACGCCATAACCCGGAGCGACCTCAAGATACACCCTTGACGAAGTCGAGGGCGGAGATCTACAAGCTCCATATGAACATGTTCGAGAAACCTCGACCCATGACAGGGGGATCGAAACGCCGATCCAAAGACAAGTATTGCTCCTTCCATGAGGATCATGGGCACGACAATTCTTGGAGGAGAAGTGAATAACCATGAAAGGAAAGTTGAAATCATTCTTCAAGAAATTGGAGGTGATCGTATTCAACGACCGATTTCGTCAAAGGTACAAGAAGTCGTTGTAATCCCCCATCATTCCTTAACTCCAGGTCTGTATAACACGCTTTTCAAGGAGGTAAAAAGTTGATTTTTTAGTACGATGATCCGACCAACACGAAACCTCACACGTTGTGAAGAGCACTTCATGACGAGTTCATAGACAATAAGTATACAGATTTTAGACCAATCATGAAGGTTTAGCACTCCGGTGAAGTTATTGAAAAATGGTCTTTTCGAAAGAGCTTTTAAAAGTATATCATGTTTATAGTCGTTGTGTTCGGTGTTTTATTGTGAGTCTATGAACACCAAGTTTTCTGTTTTTTGGAGTCCGTTTGTAAAAGTTGCATAGATTTTTACATTTTCTAAAAAGACTGCTTGCGCAAGCAACTACGCAGCTGTGTGCTTACCCCTATAAATCGAGGCATAGGACCTTCATTTTCAAACGTTCATTTCAAGCGTCTCTCTGTGTTTACGGAAGAGCCGAGCAGCCTAAGGTACGCTGCAGAAACGCTGGAGGAGCGGAGATCGGGGAGGGAGGACTCGACGATGGCGCCATTGCGTTGTTGCCAACCTATCCACCGGTAATACCCCCGATCGTCGTCGTTTTAAATTTTATCTTTTTCTTGTTTTGATCTCGTCCTTAGGTAGATATTGTAGTATAGAACTTTAGAATCTAAAAGGGTGAGGTGAGAAAACGGTCGGAGACCGGCCAAATGGCCAGAAACTGTCTTGCCAAAGACGTCGCCGCCGTCAGTTGGCAGCCGATTTGATGTCCGACGGGATACTTTTTGGCTGTTGGCCATGTATGTTTTGAGTTTCAGGCTATGTGTTCTACTAAGTTAACAATTCTTTTTTTTCCGTTTTTTGTGTTTTTGCACATCAGGATATATCTCGTTGCTTTAAGTTTATAAAGGAAGTATATCATCGGGTTATCCTTTTTCAACACGGCTTATCAAGCTATATTTCTAAATTTTCATATTGCTTATATTTCTATTTTCATGCATTGGTTACTGATGATTTATCCTAGATTTGAGGATAAACATCAAGTTTGGAAGCTACTTCACTGCTAAGATTTATATCATCTTGCACGCATACATATTTTGAATGTACCCATTTATAGAGTTCGAATGCTCTAAATATTTTTGCCTTCTGCATCTAGTGAATTTGAAAACCCGGATATTGCCAAATGTGGGTTCGGAAAGTCGAAAAGCTCCGTTTCGCTTGGATCTCAGTTTTAGTTGCGTTGTATCTTTGCTTTAGGGAATGTAATGTCACAGCCCGACTACTTAACCAAGTAATTAGTCAAGTAATTAGGCCGTGACTTGGGTTAAGAAAGAAATTCTGGTAATCAATAGTAACAATTGTGATCAATAATACATGTCAAAACAATATTTAATATCAACTTTCATCATGAAGGACTCAAACTCTTATAGTCCAAAGAGGTAGAATGAAATTTGACAAAGGATGATTTTAGGTTTTCAATCCATAATAAGGATCAAATATAGAAAGGCAACGACTGAGGATGGATAATCACAAAGGGATAACGAATATCAAGAATATACATTTTCAAACATACTTTTACAACATGGAGAATTGATTGACGTTTCAAAACAAGTTTTAACAATGTTTCCAAGCCATGATATAAAACTTATTGGGTCTAACAAAACAATTTTGAACTTTCAAGTAAATGATGTTCCAAAGTATGGTTCGAAAATGATTCAATGACATCATATTGAATTCAACAACAACATCTCTGGACCTTTAAGTAAATCCTTGTACGCATCGGCATTTCAATAATTCATGTTCTCAGAATCAAATCAACGTCATAACAACAATGCCGAAATCACAATATCAAAATAAGATTATCATCACCATTGAGTCAATTCGCATAACAAAACATAGCAACAAGTGAAGGCCAAAGTTCGGCAATGAGAAGAGTGGCTGAGAATTATGTATGAAGACATAACTTTCTCGGGCAACAAAACACGACAACATTAATTGAATCATATAAACAAATGAGCATTTTCATCACGAGTTAAACAATTAGAGAAGCTTCTTGGCGCAACATTCGATTCCAACATCATTTTGAGCTCAACCGCATATTTAGAAATATATGCGGCGTGAGTACAAAATGCACTCGATGGTATACGCCAAAACATAAAACATCGCCCTTAGGCTATAGGATCGACTTGCCATAACATTAGCAATGCATGGGGTTTTATTGAAATAACCCACGATACATCATAAATAAACACTTACTTACTTTCATTTCATAGCATCATCATAAAGTATGCATATGCATGTTTTCATGTCGGCCGATAACTTTTCCTTCCCATATCCACGGATTCTTTTCGTGTTGAGAAGAGGCCTCCTTCTCAAACACCTTAACATCACATACCCGAGTCGACTCAAGGGTACCAACTACTGTCATACCCGACGCCGGTACATTCTTTCCTTCATACTTTCTTTCTTTATTTCTTTTCGTGGATAGGTAAATGCATTATGCTCATGCCCATTCTCAAAACAAAAAGTCATTCGACTTTGAAACTTTGCAAGTAAATGCATATCATATCATTTTGAAAATATATATATCAAAGCGAGCATATCATTTTAGAAAATATTTATACCCACCGCGACACCACTCAGCACCTTTATGCTTTTATTTTCATTTCTTTGTTCCTCTTCTTCTTGGTCCTTCAATTAACATAGATCGACGTAAAAGCCTACCAAGAATCAAACAAGAACACAACTTTTATTTTAGTCATCGCTACGACTATATATTCTCGATATCAAGACATCAGGATCTATAAACACTTGGGTCATTACATCCTTTAACATCTTAAACGTATAACAAGACATCCCGAAGCCTCATATGTCTAAACGAGCATAGAAAACTCGACAACAAGCTTAAACCATTCAACCTTAGCCAAAAAACTCTATACATGCTCAACTCATATGTCCGACGTAAAAATTTGCGTCGGACGTCGTCTATCTTAGATGAACCTCTATACATGCTCAATTATCATCAAATATCACTAATAAACCATCAAAATCCAAAGATCAAAGCTTTGGCATTGAAAACTCAAACTCATCAAACTAAAATTTTTCAATTTTCGAATACGTCGATTAGAAAAATCCGAATAAATCATTTTAGGCTTTATTCATATCATAGAATCCAAATATGAACTGAAATTGAACAAATAAAATCAAAATTCCAACATAATAAGGGCTAGGGTTTCGCCAACATAGGGTTCTTGATATGTTCGATTTCAAACGTTTTTTGCTCAAAACATGTTTATATCAACTCATCAACACATTTATGAAAAATATCAAGCATATCAACATCATATATTCAAGATCAAGACCTCTCAAATTTTCAAAATCACATAATTTCAAAGGATGAACATATACTCAAAATTTCAACGTTAAACGACTTGTCGTGATTTAATCGAACATAACATCAAGAAATAATCAAACAACATATTCCTTCAAAATTCTCAATATGACCTAAAATTAAAACATGCTCACAAGTTCATAATTTTAAAATTTTCAAACCATAGATGTGTTCTAAGGATTGAGATATACCTCGATTCGAAGACGGATCGAAAATTTAACGGTTGGATCTTCCCATTTTTCTCTTGAATTTTTCAAAAATAAGTGTGTGTGAGTGTGTGTTGGACGTGAGTTTTGGGAGAGAAATGAAGATGAATAGTAGTTTTCCAAAGTCTTTGTATGTAATTAATGAAATTAATAACAAATTTCTATTTTATTTTACATTTTCTTTAATAGGTGATTATTCACCAAAATCTAGAATTTTTTCAAATTTTCTCCATTTTTCCTTTTTCTTAAAACATGATGAATAATCATGTTCTAGCAAATTACAAAAATGTACACTTTTCTATAAATAATACCAATGTTATAAATGCATGCTATTAATCCATATCGTTCCGATTTCAAATAACATAGTATAAACATCAAAATTTGATTATAAAAATATTTTTGTCCTCAAAAACCATTTTAAATATTTTGCTCTTAATCGGAGCTTAATCGGCAAACGCCGATGTTACAAAAGCATAGATTTTGAAATTCTTAATTTTCTCAAATCAAGACTTCATTGAGCATGTATCTATCATCTCAAGACCACTTCGAATCTAGGTCTTCTTATTCTAAACAAGACCTAAGAATCTTATCATGACAAACCGCCTTTCCAAAGTACGGATTAGACGAGATCACATCGACTAGCGTGGATTAAGAACATAATGACCAACAAACCTTCAAGACGCGTCAAACTTTTATAGATAAACACACAACGGTTTCATACAAACTAGACCAATGCACCATTAACAAAAGAATTCAACCGATCCGAGGTATCGTAAGTAATATGCAAAATATAATATAAAGTATTTTGAACAGCGGAAAGCATGTGAATGCATATATGACGATATACATCCAAGGTGAACAATTAGCAACAAAAACTCGATCGCCAACACTTGTCCATCCCATCACAGCCAACTCGCACATTTAAAACAAACATGCGAGGCTAAGTACAAGATTGCACTTAGTGGACTCATGCCAAAATCATTTCATAACATTACACCGCCTATAAGTATAACACGAGGATTTTAGTTGAAATAACTCGTGAATACCAAAATACTTTATCATTTCTCAAAAGATTAACTCAAGCAGCATTTTCCGTTACGTATGATCCATATCATCCACATAATAATTCATAACTCATCTCATAACCGATCTCACGCCGCGCAAGTAGGCCTCCTTCTACCGACGCCGTGATCGGCCAAGATGTTGCTAACGGCTCCCAATCACATAGTCGTGATTCTTCATCCGACTAGATCCATGACCGCCGATGATGTTGCTAACGGCTCACGATCACAAAACGGTGTACACGTTAATCTTAGCCGTGAATTTCGCCCGACTTAAGATCCGATATCGATTTAAAATAAATTGGGAGCGACCCAATAACCGATTCACAAACATCGCTGCTCGCCCAACAACATGATAGATCCATACGTTAAAACATAAATATTTTGGGCATGTAATCAATAATAGTTCATAATCATTTTCAACCGAAAGCTTGTAAATAAATACGCTTCAAGAAAGCATCGTAAATAAAAGGGTTTTCGAGTAAAGCCCACCTCGCATAACGCAGTCTTTATACTGTGGTCTCTTTTCCCACGTCAACGCCCCGTCCACGCATCACCTTTACGTAAGAATCATTTTAGCACGTCGGTCACGCTCGATAGAAACGAACATAGTCTATAATGTTCTACGATCAAATAAGGCTAACGCTCGACTTAATTGACGCTTCCTAATCGATTGATGTCGATTATGAAATTTCTTAACTTATAAGAGATATTCTATCTTTTTAGTATATAATGTGCGTTTTAATGTACTTACGTAACGTAAGTAGCATTGTTACTAAACGTCTTACGTCACATTGATCACGATTATCGATCATGTGTCACTTGACCTTGTCAACGATTTTGGTCAACTATTTTGACCAAGTCAACCAAAAGTCAACAATTTTGACTTTGTCAACAAAAGTCAACATTTGACTTTTTCAATTATTATGAAATTCTTATCATTTTATGTGCAATTCTCGTTCCAAAAATTCCTATAAAATCATACTATGTCTAAAACATTATTTTAGATCATATTATGATATTATTCTTGATAAAATAAATTTATAACATTAATGCACATAATATAAAGTTTTCGTAATTTCAAATTAAATAGCTAGATTTGTGCAAAATTTTATAAATTCACATGTTACATTATTTTATCATGTGATTAATAATATGTAATTACCTTAGTCAAATAAAATTTATACACCTTAGTATTATAACCTATAGTTTTGATACTTTCATAAATAACCCATCAAATGATTTTAAAAATTCCAATAAAATCATATCTCAATTAATCACCCTCAATTATGCTTACTACAACATAATTGTTATTTATTGTGACTTATTGAATAAAATTTACCTAAGTCACTTTCTAAATTTTCGACTTAGGTCAAAATAATATTTATAAATTTCAATAAATTTCCACAACCATATATTATGAATCTACACACTTAATATGCTATTATAACACTTAAACATGAATTATATCACATCATCATAACATATGCTATAATTTTCGGTATTCATATAAATATAAGCTATAGTTTTCCAAAAATTTTAAATAAATTCATATAAGCATAATTAATACTATAGATCATGATTCCATGCTCAAATCAACAATTAAAATTAAAATCAACAACATATACTAACCCTAAGTTTTCGGTCCAAACTTTAAATTTAATAGATGTTTAATTTCATGATATAATTAATCTACATGCTTAATAACATCATATAAACATGATATCTAAACATTTTAGCATATGATACATAATTTTCAAAATCATGTATATAAACTAAGATCATAACATAAATTCTAACTGACTAAATTGAAAATTCTAACATGTAATCGAAGCTCGTAAAATTTCTAACCTTTAATCGGTTTTGATTTTGATCGCAACGCTTATATGATCTAAGTTTGGGATTAAATATGATAAACTCTCTCAATTTTCTCTATGTTTCAAAATGGGGGTGCAAAATGGGAGAATGGAGAACTTAGGTTATATTTATAGACTTAGGCAAGTTGTAGTACATTAATTACTTGAAAATATCTACTACAACTTGCTAATTTTAGTCAAAGAAATCGGCACCTCCTTATAGCTAGAGATAAAATTTTAATCTTATCATATACAACTCATAATGTTAGCTTATCCCTAAGTGCAACTTGTAGTATATTAGTTGGCAATTAATTAATCAAACATATATATATTAATGTGTGTCGCCATTTTTAATTAATTAGAGATTAGGATAAGTTTTATTTTGTTTTTATATTATATACTTTATTATACTATATTATAATTAATTAATAATTTATGGCATATTTATCAAGTAATAAAATGAATTAATCACATAATGTCACACTTGTGACATTCTCGCCACCTTCAAGACATTAGGCTTAGGATTTTATTTAATTTTATATTGTATACTATATTATTAACATATTATTAATATAGTATAAAGTGAAGTTTGAAAGTCAATTATTTCAACTATACAAATGTCACTATTATATAGTATGAAATTAAATATTTTTCAACCCATTTTTCAACCATTTCGGCTCTCACATTAATGAGCATGAGATTACTTGTTTTAATTGTCTACTATCACTACTTTACACTTGGTATATGATAGATCCAACTCATAATTATTTATTAATTATAAAATAATAATATTACATAAAATCATGCTAAAATCCCATAATTTTCGCCCCTATGTATACAAGTGCACCCACACTTGTGCAACTTGTATTACACTCATTTAGTCCTTAATGACATCATAATAATATAATAATTATCATATATCATTAATTAGATAAGAATTAAATATTAAATCATACTTAATATCTCACATTTTTGAAATTTACCAAGGTAATTCAAATATTTTATTTTCTTGTATAAAATAGTTATTACATATTTATGTGACATATTATATGTCTTAGATAATAATTTTAATCATAGGAAAGTATTTAAAACAATTTAGAATCATAAAACCCTAATTTAAATACTTAGGGTTTTCGAAACCCATAAAATAAGGTACATTGCATTCTTAAGTTTTCTAGCATTATTTAATGATAAATAATGCTCTTATATAATAATATGATCATAGGAATTTGAATTTTATAATTCCGAGATCATATGCTAAAGTTATCGCATTATCTCTAAACGTAGACGTTTGAAACGTCTCTAAATTCTCATAGCTTAATTATCTCCAAAATATTCAAAATAAAGTTTGTTACAACTTTATTTATTCCTATAATAATAGGAATTTCGAAATTAAACTTAATCGCTTAATAATATCAGAAGACGTAAACGTCAATTCATTCAACGTTGAAATTTACGCTCAAGGAATATTGAAATTATATTCCTTAATTCACTAAGGCTCGATGAATCTCATACGAAATTATCCAATTATGCTTGGTCAAAGTCAAGAGTCGACTAATTAAGATTTTAATTATTGAATTAATAATGCTAATTACGTAATTAATTATCGTAATCTAGTATTAAAATTACGGGATATTACACTTATCTTAGGTTATATCTCGAGTCTACCTCGAATTCTATTTTCTCGATTCAAGCTTAACATAAAAGCTTCTAGCTTAAACAACTCTTTCTTAAGGACGCAATCGGGCTGAGCTACATCGGGTTACTGGGGCCCAAATTTTTTAGAAAACTACTACTATTATATATCCGTTTATAGTTTCAAAATATGTTATAGTGTAACTGGTTAAGAACCTTGTCTCTCTCTCCAAGGTCGCGGGTTCAAATCATCTCTCGCATTCTTTTGCTCGCCTTTTCCTTTTCATTTCTTTTCTTTTTTCTTCCTTTTTCAGTTTTCCTTTCTTTTCGTTTGCTTCCTTTTCCTTTCTTTTCTTTTTTCTTCCTTTTCCTTTTTCTTTCTTTTCGTTTCTCTATTTTGTGTCCTTCATTTCTTTTTTTGTTTTTCTTTTATTTCTTTATTTTCTTTTTATTTCTCTACTTTGTTGTCTTTTTTTCTTCTATAATTTGTTTTACATTGATAAGATAAAGATATATACAAATAATAAAGTTTTATATGTAAATTAATGATCAATCAATTTTTTAAAAGATTATGATAAACTTATTATAATAGTCACTAGTAATATCTATTTAAATTTATTCTAATAAGTTTTATATGTGAATTAATTTTAGATTCAATTTTGATTTGTAATGGTACAAGAAAATCAAGATTTGAGTTTTATAAGATAATATCATTTACAATATTAACACTTATAATTTTCTTATTATTTTAATTTTTATAGCTATTATTGATTGATTGTTTAGTTATTTGTAAGTAAATCTTATTATTTTATTTTTGTAAGATATTAAAATATAATGAAGAAGAAATATATTTAGTATAAACAATTACCTCCATTCAAATAATATTACACTATTATTTAAATTATTACTCCCTCTGTCCCATTTAAAATATCTCACTTTCCTTTTTGGGTTGTCCCATTACAAATGTCTCATTCCATTTTAGAAGTATTTATTTCTTCAAAAGTATGGATCCTACTCACTTTTATCAATTTAATTACTTTATACATATCTCCTAAATACACGTGCTCAAAAGAAGGGACACTTTAAACGGGACGGAGATAGTATTATCTTTAAATTTTGATTTTAAAATTATAATTAATTGGGCCCCCAAGAAAAATTTAAAGCTCGATCACACCGATGCAATGCCCTTCTTATAAGCTCTTAATCAAGAGCTAATCTACTTCTGCGAATGCGGAGTATTACATTCCCACCTCTTAAAAAATTTCGTCCGAAATTTAGTACATTTTCATGAGTACTTCTTTCTCATCCGATCTTTTAGCTCTCATATCGCTTCTTATAAACCATGATACTTTCATCGGACTTTATCAAATAATTAATTTATTCCTTCGTTGTCATTCTTTTGATCTAAGATGCATTTCTGGTTTCTCTTCATAGCTTAGATATGATTCAAGAACAACGTTCTCGTGATGTATGATGTGTTTTGGATCAAACACATATCTTCGTGAATCGCGACGCATTTAAACATATTGTAAATATTGTCGAAACTTGGAGACAATACTAATCTATAAATGCCAAGGCCCAATCTTTTCGAATCTCGATGGCGATAAATCTTGGTTCGAGCTTTTCTTTTGATTCCAAAGCGATGTATTTCTTTGGAAAAGATATTTTACTGAATACTTTGTCTTCAATCTCAAAGCTTAGCTCCATTCGCCTTGATCCGCATAGAACTTCGACGATCTTGAGCTTCTCGATTCTTTTCTCGATTTATCGTACAATTAAGATCATTTCTTTAATCGCTCGGTTCAAGCACTTTTCTTTCTCCAACCGCATTTTTAAAGAGCGGCGATCTATACTTTGTGCCGTAGAGGACTTCATAGGGCGTCATATAAATCGTTGCTTGGTAACTGTTGTTGTATACGAAATTAATCTTGTATTCATCTCTTGTTGAAAACTCGTCCAAAAACGAGATGTAAATTTGGAGTCTCTGTTTGAGGCATTGAGACGAGCACTTCATGAAATCGTACTATCTCTCGACGTATCTTCGAGCTAACTTGTCGCCTTCATACGTGATAGAGATTTCGGAGAAAGAACTTTCGACGTGCTTCCCATCGAAAACCGCACCATCTTAATCAAACGATATACATATGAGACATTCTCGATCGTAGCACTCTAAAACTTGAAAACTTGCTTTACTAAGCTTTAACTCATTCTTCAAAGATCAACCGGATATCAACTCTATTGAAAGATGGGGATTACGATTTAAAAGGGCACAATTGGCTTAAAAGAGATAAGGCATGATAAAGCTTAAGAAAAATTTACACTTTCTTGTTTCCCCTCTTTAAGATGAGGATTTCTTTTTTCTGGGTGGCATATTGCATTGCAAACAAATGCCCAATGCAGCATGTTTCGTTTACCAAAAACGGGAAAAATGTTCTCATTCAACAAACAGACTTATGTCTCAAGGATCTTCACAATTGATTATCCCAAGGTTATGATATGAAATAACACAGCTGGATAGTAAAATGATCATATATGTCAAGGAGAAAAATTGCCTCTTTGAAGACTTTTTACAAAGAAGGGAAACATTGCAATCTGGGGGTTTTCAGGCATATAGATAATTTGGCATCTTAGGAAAAATTTATCTGGTACGGCTTCTCAAGCACGCTATCACATCATAAAAATATCTATTGACATCACCTATATATATCCATATGTTCACGATAGGCTGTCATCGTCATCATTCTTTTCTTACGTCTTTGCATTTCTATCCTTACTGCCATCAATGACTTCATAAGAGTCTGGCATCTCTACAATCTTTCTCAATCTCAGGAGATAGCAAATCAATAGCACAATCGGGAAATAAATACAAAAGAATGACTCCAGGGTAAAGGATATCGAAATCAATCACAAAAGACATTTGACTGATATCTAGGGACTGTAGCTATGCTATGCCAACAATTTGGCAAAACTCGGGTTTAAACATAAAAGATCTTGACACATCTGCAGTCTCGATAAACTAGCTTGAGTCTATTCTCAAATCTCAAATGAGAAGTTTCAAAAACATGAGAAAATTGAACAGACTGAATCGGTATAGAAATCTCAAGAGATATGAAAGATTGACCATACCAATCTAGGTCAATAGAAAATATCTCAGTATTGAGATAAAAATGATCAAACTGTGTAGGATATACATCATACTCAGGCATAGATAGCTGAGTATCTTGAAATGAAAACTCTATTTTTAGAGCATGAGTACTAGCATCATACTCAGGGGTGGTAGAATCATCATTAATAAGTTTAACATTTTCTTTGTCATTAGGTGTAACTGAAAAGTTACCAGCCAACTGAAGCTGATGAATAACTGAAATGAAGTCGGCCATAGAGGAAAAAGAGCCAAAAGGGGACTCACGTGTACATAATACTGAGAACTAATGATAGTTAGGAGTCTAGAAAAATTAGCAAAAAAAATGATAGTTACGTGCCAATAGATGGTCCGGTGTATTTATAGTTGACGGGTCGAAACCCTAATTCTCATCGGGTCGTGGTGCCTAGCGGTCGGATTAGCGATCGCTAAGGTGGTTGCTAGTCTCGGTACAACGTTCTGGAGCAAGCTCCCTGGCTAGCGACTGCTGGAGTGGTCGCTAGCCTCTTGTTCCTTTTTATCAGTCGCTAGCCTCTTGTTCCTTTTTATCTTTGGTTACTCCTTTGCTTGTGTATCGATCATCACCTTTCTCATAAGCGATGTTATTGAGCGAGAAATTCGCTCAAGGTAGCTGCTCGTCTGATCTTTGCTGATGAAGATAAACGAAACAACGATAAACGTAAGGACGACAACGAGATAACAACAACAAGACGACGACAAACAAATCGTATTCTTCGAATCGTGCGACGATCCTCGTTATCGTAGATAAAACAATACTCAAACTCTTGCGGAAAACATATTCATGTTGTTACGCCATCTCTTCTCGTAACTTTTTTCAACTTTAGCTCATAGAGCAATAGCTCATTTCAAGCATACATTCTCATATAGTAATTCATTTAATAAAGCATATACTCAACATCAACTCAATTTATTCAAATAAAGCACATACTCAATCATCAACTATGATAATCATGGTCATCATACTCATAAGCATAATCATAAACTCTTAAATCATAATCATAAGCTTTTACCTGGTGAGCTAGAGAAGATGGAATCGGAATGCTGAGCTTCTCTTATGAACAACTGGTTCTTTAACTCATATTCTCAAATCGTAATCAAAAACCGATTCTATAAACTCGATTCTCAAGATGAGTCAAACAACCGACTCATAACTCAAATTCTCAACAAAGTCATCTCAAAAGAATTACATACTCAAGGTGCACAAACTGCACAAGATTCATAAAGATTCATGAATTTAGAATTTAAGACAACAGACAAACCGCACAAGGATTCACAAGGATTTACAAGTTCGTAGTTCAAATCGTACTCAATCGGCAACAGTTCACAAGGATTCACAAGCTCATAATTTCAAACTGTGCACAGATTGCACAAATTTAAAAAAGCTCACAGGTTCAGAATTCAAAACCGCTCTGATACCATTCTGCCATAGCCCGACTACTTAACCAAGTAACTAGTCAAGTAATTAGGCCGTGACTTGGGTTAAGAAAGAAATTCTGGTAATCAATAGTAACAATTGTGATCAATAATACATGTCAAAACAATATTTGATATCACCTTTCATCATGAAGGACTCAAACTCTTATAGCCAAAGAGGTAGAATGAAATTTGACAAAGGATGATTTTAGGTTTTCAATCCATAATAAGGATCAAATATAGAAAGGCAACGACTGAGGATGGATAATCACAAAGGGATAACGAATATCAAGAATATACATTTTCAAACATACTTTTACAACATGGAGAATTGATTGACGTTTTAAAACAAGTTTTAACAATGTTTCCAAGACATGATATAAAACTTATTGGGTCTAACAAAACAATTTTGAACTTTCAAGTAAATGATGTTCCAAAGTATGGTTCGAAAATGATTCAATGACATCATATTGAATTCAACAACAACATCTCTGGACCTTTAAGTAATTCCTTGTACGCATCGGCATTTCAATAATTCATGTTCTCAGAATCAAATCAACATCATAACAACAATGCCGAAATCACAATATCAAAATAAGACTATCATCACCATTGAGTCAATTCGGCATAACAAAACATAGCAACAAGTGAAGGCCAAAGTTCGGCAATGAGAAGAGTGGCTGAGAATTATGTATGAAGACATAACTTTCTGGGCAACAAAACACGACAACATTAATTGAATCATATAAACAAATGAGCATTTTCATCATGAGTTAAACAATTAGAGAAGCTTCTTGGCGCAACATTCGATTCCAACATCATTTGAGCTCAACTGCATATTTAGAAATATATGCATGCGTGAGTACAAAATGCACTCGATGGTATACGCCAAAAACATAAAACATTGCCTTAGGCTATAGGATCGACTTGCCATAACATTAGCAATGCATGGGGTTTTATTGAAATAACCTATGCATGCATCATAAATAAACACTTACTTACATTCATTTCATAGCATCATCATAAAGTATGCATATGCATGTTTTCATGTCGGCCGATAACTTTTCCTTCCCATATCCACGGATTCTTTCTGCGTGTTGAGAAGTAGGCCTCCTTCTCAAACACCTTAACATCACATACCCGAGTTGGACCCGAAGGGTACCAACTACGGTCATACCCGACGTCGGTACATTCTTTCCTTCATTCTTTCTTTCTTTCTTTCTTTTCCGTGGATAGGTAAATGCATTATGCTCATGCTCATGCTCAAAACAGGCAAGTCATTTAACTTTGAAACTTTGCAAGTAAATGCATATCATATCATTTTGAAAATATATATATCAAAGCAGAGCATATCATTTTAGAAAATATTTATACCCACCTGGCGACAGTCACTCGGGGACTGTACTTTTATTTTTCATTTCTTTGTTCCTCTTCTTCTTGGTCCTTCAATTAACATAGATCAACGTAAAAGCCTACCAAGAATCAAACAAGAACACAACTTTATTTTAGTCATCGCTACGACTATATATTCTCGATATCAAGACATTGTGATCTATAAACACTTGGGTCATTACATCCTTTAACATCTTAAACGTATAACAAGACATCCCGAAGCCTCATATCTCTAAACGAGCATAGAAAACTTGACAACAAGCTTAAACCATTCAACCTTAGCCAAAAACCTCTATACATGCTCAACTCATACGTCCGACGTAAAATTTGCGGGACGTCGCTATCTTAGACGAACCTCTATATATGCTCAATTATCATCAAATATCACTAATAAACCATCAAAATCCAAAGATCAAAGCTTTGGCATTGAAAACTCAAACTTCGTCAAACTAAATTTTTTCAATTTTCGAACACGTCACGAAAAATCCGAATAAATCATTTTAGCTTTATTCATATCATAGAATCCAAATATGAACTGAAATTGAACAAATAAAATCAAAATTCCAACATAATAAGGGCTGGGGTTTCGCCAACATAGGGTTCTTGATATGTTCGATTTCAAACGTTTTCTTGCTCAAAACATGTTTATATCAACTCATCAACACATTTATGAAAAATATCAAGCATATCAACATCATATATTCAAGATCAAGACCTCTCAAATTTTCGAAAATCACATAATTTCAAAGGATGAACATATACTCAAAATTTCAACGTTAAACCACTTGTCGGCATTTAATCGAACATAACATCAAGAAATAATCAAACAACATATTCCTTCAAAATTCTCAATATGACCTAAAATTACAACATGCTCATAAGTTCATAATTTCAAAATTTTCAAACCATAGATGTGTTCTAAGGATTGAGATATACCTCGATTCAAGACGGATCGAAAATTTAACGGTTGGATCTTCCCATTTTTCTCTTGAATTTTTCAAAAATATATAAGTGTGTGTGAGTGTGTGTTGGACGTGAGTTTTGGGAGAGAAATGAAGATGAATAGTAGTTTTCCAAAGTCTTTGTATGTAATTAATGAAATTAATAACAAATTTATATTTTATTTTACATTTTCTTTAATAGGTGATTATTCACCAAAATCTAGAATTTTCTCCATTTTTCATTTTTCTTAAAACATGATGAATAATCATGTTCTAGAAAATTACAAAAATGTACACTTTTCTATAAATAATACCAATGTTATAAATGCATGCTATTAATCTGTGACGACCCGACTTCCCAAGGAAGTACGGATCATATGGATCGTCACTGGTATGATAAAGCAGCGGATATAAACACAACTAATCAATGCAATTAACCATTTAACTACTCAATAACGCATAGACTCAAAAGGGATAGGCTATTCAATACCAACTCGAGTCACAGAAGGACTCGTCAAAAGGTTCGGGGTTCAAATATAACCTAATCAAGGCACAATTCAAGGAACGAGGTACGACCTCAAGTTCAATACGGTATGAAAGCAGTTATAATCACAACATCAAAATAATATCAGAGTTAGGCAGCAAATAAACGTGTGGACATGCATAAGACGATGCATGCCCAAGGTTCTAGAAACCTTTCTAATAAAGCATCAAAACAACTGCTACTTTGCACCACCTCGCACCCATCATCGATCCTTGCTTAACTAGCACATCAAAAACGAGATGCAGGGCTAAGTACAAAAGTACTCGGTGGACTCATTGCCGAAAACATTTTCTTTATCAAAAGTTATTGAACTGCCCACAATAGCACATGAGGATTTTAGTTGAAAGACTCATGGCTATCAAACATTTTATCATTTCTCAAAAGCGTCAGGCCTGACTATTTCATTCACGTTGTTTCCATATCTGATCATTCATTCATTCATTCATTCATTCATTCATTCGCGCACTATGGGTGGCCACCTCACACATAGTCGTCGTGACAGTCGAGGTAGCTAACCTTAACACACATCACATCGTGTACACAATCCGAGTTAGTCCTCAACTAAGTCGGATCCGATCGTTACTATTTTTAACGTTGGTGGACCAACACATTCACATACCACATGGGATATACCAATCTCAGATAGGATAACAACAAAACATAAACATTTGGCAGTCAATAACATTTCATGTGATAATATTTCATAAAGCTTTGTAAATCATGCTTTGAGTTTATGCATAACACTTTTGTTTCAAGAAAGCCCACCTGCTAATCCAAAGCTAGTAAGTCTAAGTGAGCAGGGTGTGGTTGTTCTTCCTCGCCGACTACGTACGATCAAACCCTTCATAAGAAAATAACATTTCTTAGATTCTTTCTATCGAACGAAGGTCGTTTATAGATTACGACTTAAAGTTCCCAATTAGGGTTTCTTTATGATTTCATGTGATTGTTTTAAGATAATTTCTATTATCTTGCATTCCCAATTCTCAAGCTATATTACTTCATCGTTCAAAGGTGAACTTCAATTATGAATCACATATTCCGAGTCTATCCCGACTCTTAACCTTAGTTTTATTCTAAACGCTATTACGTTATAGATTGTCGGTAATCAAATTGTGATTGGTATATTAGGATATTCTCAAGCCACCAACTAGACTTAACAATTATAGTTACGCCCTAGTAGGTTATGTTTGATGACTTGTCGTATTAGCACGACAAATAAAAGATGTTTATCGACTTATGATTCAAGTGAGCACATGCTATCATGTAAGTAAGTACTTAAGAATAAACGAAGTGCTTTGGGAATATTAACTCGACTTTTGGGACATAAGGATCGACATCTTATGTTCTAATCTTTGCTTACACATTACGACATTGTTTGTTTCTCTTAACTCGCTGGAGATTATATAAGTCGATAATCGTTATTCGTTATCGAGTTGTTTTAACGCTCAATCTAATATCGTATTGGGTTGTCGTTATCGAGTATTAACGTTGTAGCTCGGCTTTTGGTTTTTCTAACTTAGGAACTCACGCTTGAGTATCATTTTAATAGTTGCAAACCCTAATTTATGTCTAACTTCGATTCTCGCTGATTCATTCTGTTATCGAAATTGGTCGATTTCTTTTGGATTCTCGTACATATAGTATTATGTTGTTTATGTTTGGGGTTTTGGTTTGTCAAGACAACATAAACATAAACATTCAACACCCAACAATACCATACACAACATAAACTATACTAAAGCATTAGAAAACCCTAATTTCTAACATAATATACAATCATTGTGTATGTGCATAAATGTTCCATTCATTCACCATAATCACAACCATTTATTCTAAGCTTATAATTTCACTATCATAGCATTATTTAACATTAGAAGAAAACTCATACTAAGCCATTTTGTTACGTTTTCGATAATTAGCAACAATTAACATATGTATCCAATAAATTCCAACAAAATCATGTTATACTCCTATCATACTATAGAGTTTAATTACCAACTCAATATCATCATATAAAATTTCAAATCATAGGTTAAAACATATAGTTTTCGCAATCACCATTTAATGAGCTTTGGTGTTCAATAAATTCCACAAAATTATATCATGCTTATACCATATAATAAACATGAAATATCATTTCATATCATGCATTAAAATTTAAACACATGCTTTTCACCCTTATATATTTTCGGTAATCATATATATATATATACATACTCAATAAATTTTATTCCTTCACAACATGTTTATATTATGCAATAACATGTAATATTAACATTAAACATCAATTAATATTTATAATATGAACCAAATGCTTGGAATTCTTTTTGTCCTCACCCATATTTTACATATGTGTTCAATAATTCCCAACAATGCATATTAGGTTCATATTATTTCTACACATAACATATCCTATCATTTACAACAAATGAAATCAAATAAATCCTTAGATATATACATATATTTATCGGTATTCAAAGGGAAAATAGGAGTAGTGTCTCAAAAATTTCAAGATTAATATATGATGTTCATATCATATATTAAACACTAAATCTCAACTATTTCTCAAAAATAAAATCAAACAATGGCTTAAAATACTTAAATATATTCTGCCCATTTTGAAAAATAGGAGTAGTGTTTCAAAATTTCAAGATTAATATATGATGTTCATATCATATATTAAACACTATATCTCAACTATTTTCCAACAAATAAAATCAAAATACAAGAAAATTCCAAAAATATTCTGACAATTACCATATTTATTCTACATGCTCCTAATACATCAACAAGCAAAAATATCAAATAATATTCACAAAAGCATGCTTGATCACATATAAAAAGAAATAAAGCATAAATCGAAAAATATTAAACATGCTCCAAAAATTCTGAAATTTTAACTACAGCCTTAGAACATCATTATAAGAATTTTTAATTCATTTCTTGAGAGCATTTTATGGCTCAAAAGTCACGAAAAAATTGAGGAGCAAAACTAGGGTTTTTTGTGAAATAAATCAAAAAAAATCAAAAAAAAATTCTACTCAATTACAAATGGAGAGAATGATGAGTACTATCTTTTTATGGTCTTAGAATAATTATTGAGGGTTGGAAAGGTTTGAAATGGAGGATTAAAGGCTCCAAAGTGTGAAGAACAAAGAAGAAAATTTGAAAATGAGAGAGAATTTTGGTTCCCAAGTGAGAGGCTGTAATGGAATGGTTCACCGACTATATTGGTAGCCTAAAGGGCTGTCATTACTCATTTGGGGTGGTCTTGGTGGTAGTTGGGAGAAGGATTGGTCAAATTACCCATTTTGGCATGTTAATACCGACTCTTTAAGTTTTAACTCGCTTTAGATTGATTTCTCGGAACCTTAAGGTTTTATTTTCTTAAATAGCCTTTAAAAGACTTATTTCAATGTTTATAAAAATTTCATGAAGTTCGAACGGCATCCGATAAGTCAATTCCGAGTTATCGCGGAAAAACAGCGTCCGACGATTAAATTATGCTCATTCAAAATTCTATTGAATTCTTGAGCTTTCATAATTTATTGGAGTCTTATAAATCATTTCTTATTTATTTAGACCCTTGGTTCGAGTTTCGGTTCGTTCGGAACAGTTTAGGGTTTTTCCGGTATATTTTCCCGACGTTCGGTTAAGTTCTTCAGTAATTTCTTTCAGAAATTGATTCTTATAATTTCTAAATTCATAATAATATATTCCTTCATGATTTTAATTGTTATCATGAATTATCATGGTTAGCACGGACCGAAGTTGATTCTGCTCGTAAATAGTTCTTTAAGATCGATCGCAAGTATGCCTAAAATTCTCATTCTTCGACTTCTCACATGTTTTCGTGAGAGGATTCTAGAAATGAAACCTTTTTCAAGATTCATTCTCGATCTTTCATTCTATGTTCCGCTATTCGAAAACCCTAATCCGGTAGACTAGTCACTAGTTTTTATTTCTCTAGTTTTCGATCTCCTAATCGATTCTAATTGCTTAGTTGGTTACCTTAAACATAATTAAGTTCTAAGAACCACAATTAAGTGATTTAAACATCACAAATAAAAGTTTTAAATTTTTCGGTTATTACATACCATCCCCTTAAAATAAATTTCGTCCCGAATTTGCTAACCTCGGAAGAGATCCGGGTATTTCTTCATAGCCGATTCCAGCTTCGTGTTGTTTCTTCTTGTCCATGGTGTCTACATAGAACTTTCACTAACGGTATCTCTTTGTTCCTTAGCTTTTGGATACGTCGGTCTAAGATTTCTGTAGGCAGTTTTACGTAACTCATATCGTCATCGAGGACAATATATGTCGGTGGTATCATGTGGTGGGGTCATGTATGTACTTCCTTAGTTGTGAAACATGGAACACATTGTGCACGCTTCCAAAACTTGGCGGCAATGCAAGTCGGTGAGCCGCTGGTCCTATTCTTTCCAAAATTTCATAGGTCCTATGAAACGTGGTCGTAGTTTTCCTTTTATTCCAAATCTCACGATTCCTTTGACGGAGAAATCTTCAAGATGAATTTGTCTCCTCGTCAAAATGCGCTTCAGGCGACGCTTGTCCGCTGCATTTACTTTGTGCTTGGGCCTCCTTGATCCGTTGGCGGATCTGCCTCACAATCTCGATCATTTCGCCTACGATTCAGGTCCCAATACTCTCATTTCTCGACTTCATCCCAAAGAGTGGTGATCGACATCTCTTTCCATAAAGAGCTTCAGACGGGCCATTCCAATAGTTGATTGGTAGTCATATTGTAGGCTAATTCCACAAGTGGTAACACTTGTTCCCAACTTTCTCTCTATCGAGGATAACGGTTCTCAACATGTCTTCCAACTTTTGAATGGTCCTCTCGGACCGTCCGTCCGTCTGTGGGTAGAACGCAGTATCAAATGTAGTCGAGTCCCCAATTTCTTTTGTAAACTCATCCGTAATCTGGATGTAAACTTCAATCTCTATCGACGTGATAGTCTTCAAACTCCATGTAGATCGCATGACCTCTCGAACGCATAACCGTATAGTCTGTTCGATCCATGTGTTATCGGAATGGGTAGAAAATGCGCTCTTGGTCGACGATCAATGACGACCCAACTAGCAAGATTTCCTCTTTGTGATTTGGGTAGCCGGCAACAAAATCCATGGCGATATCATCCCATTTCCATTCCGGTATGTCTAGCGGTTGTAAGGTTCCATACGGTCGTTGGTGGAGTGCTTTCACCGTTGGCACGCCAAACAACGCCTACGAACGAAGCTACGCCTCGCTCATTCCATCCCACCAAAATTTCTCTTTGAGATCTTGGTACATTTGGTGCTTCCGGGTGTGTGTGTAAGAAGTCTCATGGGCTTCCTTCAAGATCTCGCCCTAAGCCTTCGCCTCGAACACACACTCTCCGTCATACAACAAAATATTATCTGCAGCTTCCTTGAAATTCATGTGGTCATTGTCCTGATCTCGGCTCGCATTTCTAGCTTCTTGCTCTTCCTCTAAGCTTCCAAGATTCGGGCTCTTAAGTTTGGGATTGCAATCAACGCTGTAATACAACCCTCTATTGTCGAGACGGGTCCATGACTTGATGTTCATTCTCTCAAATTCTTTTATAAGTACTTCCTCATGACTGAGGATACATCCCAAACTAGGGTGGGATTTGCGACTCAAGGCATCGACTACAACATTAGCCCTGCCTGGGTGGTAATTGATACCACAGTCGTAATCCTTCACTAGTTCTAACCATCTACGCTGCCTCATGTTTAGATCTTTCGCTCAAAGAAATATTTCAAGCTCTTATGGTCAAGATAGATCTCACATCTAACACCATAAAGGTGATGCCTCGGATCTTTAAGGCATGTACGACCACCGCTAATTTCGTGTCGTGCGTAGGATAGTTCAACTCATGTATGCGTAATCGCTTTGAAGCATAAGCAATAACCTTGCCTTCTTGCATCAACACACATCCTAGTCCATTCTTTGAAGCATCCGTAGATTGTGTATTCTTTATCCGCCTCGGCATCGCTAGTACAGTCTTGTCGTCAAGAACTCCTTCGCCTCGAAACTAGCCTCACACTCGCGGTCCATGTGTACTTGATCCCTTTCTCAGCAAATGGGTCGGGCTATCGTTGAGAATCCTTCAAAATCTTTGATAGTAGCCGCAAGTCCTAAGAAACTCAATTTCATTTGGGTTCTTCGACTCCATTCACAAACCGTGTCGATCTTCGAGGGTCTACTTTGATTCCCTCAACGGATACGATGTGACCTAAGAATGTCACTTAGCCAACCGTAATCGTGACTTGCTAAACTTGGCAAAGAGTTGCTCTTGTCTCAATGTTTGCAAGACAGCTTCTCAAGTGCTCTTTGTGTTCTTGGTTATTCTTGAGTATATTAGATATCGCCTATGAATACTAAGACAAATTTGTTCAAGTATGGGTGAAATACCCTATTCATGATATCCATAAATACTGCTGGGGCATTTGTAAGTCCGAATGGCATAACGATGACTTCGAAATGACCGTACCTTGTACGGAAAGCCGTTTTAGGTACATCCTTTGGTCTAATTCTTAGTTGGTGGTATCCCGACTTTAGATCTATCTTTGAAAAGACTCCTGCTCCCTTAAGTTGATCATACAGATCGTCAATTCGGGCAAAGGATACTTATTCTTAAGAGTTATCTTGTTTAACTCTCGATAGTCTATGCACATTCTCAAAGTGCAATCCTTCTTCTTACGAAAAGGACAGTGCTCCCCCATCGAGACACACTCGGTCTAATAAAACCTAACTCCAAGAGTTCTTGCACCGGATTTTCAATTCCTCAAGTTCCTTTGGTGCCATTCGGTATGGAGCTTTCGACACGGGGGCAGAACCTGGTTCGAGGTCGATCGTGAACTCGATCTGTCGATTTGGCGGTAATCCCGGTAGTTCGTCTGAAAATACGTCGGGATACTCCTTCACGATCGAGACATCTTCTATCCTTCTCTCATTCTGATCTTCCTCCTGGAGGTAGACGAGGTATGCATGGTTCTCGGTCTTGTTCAGCAACGTCCTTGCTTGTAGTGCGGATATGATTGGGACTCTCCTCCCCATGCTGATCCCGTGAAGGTCGGTAGGTTCCTCTCCGGGATGTTGGAAAGAAATTTTCCTTTCATTACACAGGATGGTCACACTATATTCGGTTAACCAATCCATTCCTAGGATTATGTCCACATTTGTCATAGGTATGACACGAAGGTTATCTCATCATGACCTTAAGTGAGCCTAGTCCAAGTTCTAGGTTCGAGCATATGTGGATTATCGTTTTATGCCTTCTATCGGAGAAAAAATTCTCATGATTTGATCAAGACGCTTAGATCTAATCCTAAGTTCTCTACGCATGCTTCAAAGCAATAAAAGAACGCGAGGCGCTAGTATCAAACAAGAGGATAACAGTGCAATTGGAGGAGTGTTCCCATACCTGCCAAGTTTCATTGGTTCCTTGGCGGTTCCTGCGGGAATTCTCTTTCTTTGTTGAGGGCGTAGGTCCTGGCTTACGGTGGTGGTTGCTGTTGTTGGTGATGTTGTTGTTGTTGTTGCGGTTGTTGTTGGGTTTGTCGGTATTCATTGCTATGCCACCGTCATTGCCGTTGTCGTTGTCGCCGTGGTTGATACCGTCGCTGGATTGGTGGAAGTCTCAATCGGGGTCGTTCTCGGAACGGTTGAGCTTGGATAGCCCGGATCGACCGGACTTGGTTGGGCACATCGGGTCGTTGGATTTGTATACCGAAGCGCTTTGGTTAAGCTTGTATACAATGTTTCGTTACCACTATTACAATCTCCTATCTCGAAATGAATAATTGATTGCATATATCCGTGTCCCTTATCTCATATATAAGTTAGATCATACAAAGTGTAGAAGATCACGTAAGTCCGTATGATTGGTCAAGCTTAATGAGATATAAAAGTTTCACACCGAGACAACTTGAGGACGAGTTGTCGGATATAGCTGCGGTATAGATAAGAAGTGACTTGACTTGGTTGCTTGTTCTATGCCGGTACGCCTCGACGTATTGAAGGATCACAAGAGATGAGTTCTTCTATCCGACCGTCAAAGAACCAAGATCTCGGTGACTTACGATGATCTAAACCTCGATAAGGTATTAGATGAGTATGAGTTCTCACCATCACTTTGACTTGTTATGGGTGAGGTTATATGTTCTAACCAAATATTCTCCGCATCTTGGGTGGTGGCGGTGCTTGTATGTCATGCTAGTTATCTCGATCGAGTCACCGTATCCGCTAGGATGATGACGCCCCTTAAGGAGCTCAAAGGTTTATCAGTACTAAACCCCGCAGTTGAGTTAGCTCAAGTACAATAATAAGGTCGAGTGGTACTACTTAAGGAATTAAAGATATTAATTATTTTAAGCAATGTAATGCTATAAATAATTAATGGACGCTCGATATCTTAAATACGGGATTCAGAATGTCTAAGTGCAAGCCCAACTCAACTTCGGTAATAAAGGGTAAGTCAAGATTTAACTCTAGTGGCATGAATAAATGTTTATAAATTAATTTATGTTCGGGTCAACATAAGATAATTAATTTATTTGAGGCCCATCTTTATTCCTTGCATTTGATCCTCGGTCGCCCATCCAGCCCGTAAGCTAGGCAAAATCGCGCCCTATGCTCTACAAGGCAAGGATTTGATTCTCTTTATCCTATAAGGATATTATTATATTTATGGGATATGCATAGATCCTTTCCATATAAGATTATGGTAATAATCCTTTCCATAAAGGTTTATGGTAATTTCCATATGGGATTATGGTAATTTCCATATGGGATTATGATAATTTCCATATAGGATTATGGTAATGCATTATAAATATGAGGTAAGAGATTAAATCTAGGTCAATGATTAATAATCATCATCATTATTTTCGAGAATTCGAGGTTCATCCTTTGAGAGATTTTCAAAATTCTTGAGAGCTTGAGGGTGGTTTTCCAAGCATTCTCCATAGATCGCCCTCACCGACGCTGGAGATTGGGCAACCGGATACACCCGTAAGGTCAAAGCACGAGTCTCGATCCATTCCGCCTCGGCAGTTTCAAAGGTAAACACGAAAACCCCAAAGTGTTGCAATTAATTATATAGGTGCATGCTAGGAATATAATCAATATATGGTGAATTAAACATCCAAGATAGATCCTCGGAGAGGGCTAAACATAGTTTTCCCCAACAGGGCAGCCATTTCCTCTTGGCGTATCCTGTAAGGCTCGAGTAGTGGCCATTCAGCCACACTTGAAGCATCCGTCATTTGTAAATGCGCATGCCCCCTTGTGACTCCTATGGCACCGGGGCATACGGGAGCCTCACAAATTTCGGTTTGTCCGTCAGTGCGGGTACCATGGGCGCCCATTTCCTTGCCGCGCCGGATGGCACGTTGTTCCTTCGCCATGGCCTCCGTCGGCCCGGGCGGTGTTCGATCCTCGACTTTGGTGGGTCCTTCCACTTTCTCTTTCCACGATCTCCTTGGTGATTCAGGGGATGACAATGACAATCCCGCCCTCGGGCATAACGACCTCGATGTCCAATGCCCGGATCGAGGGCCTCACGGTAAGTCGATTTCGTGACCAGCTAGCGACACCGATTTCATGGCGAGTCCCGCCGAAACTTCTCGGCCCTCTTCTCGCCGGTGTCGACCAACCGAGGCGCATACCGCGACATTTCAGAATGTACGGTCATAATCTGTGACCGTGGTCTTTCCTCGCGAGGTTGTAAAACTCATGCTCCTTCCTCTTCCAGTAACTCTTAGGAATGTACTTCAGACACCTCCTCCTTAAATTCCTCCCAGAGAAATTTTCCAGCCCTTATTAGATAGAGTCTTCTCTTGCCTCCCACCGTAAGTCGGCACCGTCATCCGGAAAGCAACGCATGACAAGCGCTCTTGAGAGGTGCAAAGAAGGAAGTTAAAGATTCACCCAAATACGAATCCAAAGTTCAAGATCCACGGATTCCCATCCGCTGAAAGTGGGCGGTTCTGCTTAAGGAATAGTTCCTCAATCCGTCTTGCGGTGGTGGTGGTGGAAGGGTGTCATCTCTTTGGTGTTACCTCACGGTTTCTTCTTCTCGGTGGCATTCTATCTTTCATAAATATACGTAATCGATATCTTCTTATGCCATCCGTCAGATCTTAGATATCTTAGCACGGTATGTATATATAATCATAAACATAAATCTAGCATGTCATCGAACACCATATATCGCAACCTCAAAAACCAAAGCTCTCGGGAGCTATCATCATATCAAATCAAATGTCTATCACGAGGACTTTCATCATCACTTTACGATCCACAAAGGTCGTGCACGGAGTATGATACTCCAAAATTAATATCAAGATCACTCGGTGTACCTAGTCACGGTGTGTAGAAAATCTAAACGCCACCGTGGACATCAAAATAAGGGTTCATATCGACGACCTATCGCTTCCGCACGCATCGAAACATATACAAAAGTATATAGACAAAACACTATCTAGTCCTAAGAACTAGATCCATAATCGCCCGGAGTGTAAAATAGGGCTCCATGTGTCAGAGTCGGGATTGGAAGCATGGGAACTCTCCACTCCTTCCATGTAACAGCCCCTAAATCCTAAGTACGATTTAGACGGGATTATTACTCTAAACAGGGATGAAAACCATAAAGACCATTTATCATCAAACTGTGATACATACATCAAGCATATTCTTAGACTTTAATACATAACTTAAGTTCTTGCAGCGGAAAACATGTGATGTGTACATATGACGATGTACAATCAAGGTATACTATTCAATGACAACGTTCCTATTGCTCAACACCGCCCATCGCATCACCACTCAATCAACATTTAAAACAATATGTGGTCGAGTACAAGAATGCACTCGGTGGACTTATGCCAAAATATTTTCATTAAATTACTCGCCCATTATAACACACGAGGTTTTAGTGTAAATACTGTGCTTACTAAAACATTTTCTCATTTTCAAAAGTTGTCTGGCCAGACATATTTTCTGTCTGTATGATCCGTATCATTTCACTTATAACATTATCATAATTTCACATATGTTGGTAGCGAACCAACAACATTTAATATCATCATAACATCATAATATGTTAGTGATGAGCCAACAACTATCAATCTCATTATAAAATCATACGTTGGTAGCGAACCAACAACATTCATATCATCACATCATCCTCCTCATAATACATCATACCATCCTCCTCATAAACAATTCACCTCATAAACATTCATATCATCCTCCTCATAAACAATTCACCTCATAAACATTCATACCATCCTCCTCATAAACATTCTCCTCATCATAATAACATTCATCATAAGTTGGTAGCGAACCAACACTATTGATAGGATCATACATAAAATCATAAACACTTTGGGCAGGTAATCATTTCAACATCATTTCTCAACAGAGAGCATTGCAAAATAAACATTTGATAAACATTTTATCCTCGAGGAGAAAGAAACGCCCACCTGGATTGTAGACTTTCTTAATTCGATTTCGTTCTACGCCAACGATCACGTCCGCGTCCACCTTTACGTAAAAACTAATTTAGTACGTCGTCACGTATTTCGAGATTTTCAAAGTTTAAATAAACTTTGATAACTTATACTATAATAATTCGAATTCCTTAACGAACTTAATACGTCGTTCAATCGCGTATCTTAACTAAACATTGCTCGTACTTCGATAGAGACGAGATATGACCTACTATCTCATTTTAACCATTTAGGTTAAACGTTGAACGTATTCTAACGTTTCTCGATAAAATGATTTCAATTATGAAATCTTTTCTCACCAATGAGATATTCTTATAAAATTAATACGTTTCACACGTATTAGTTCATTTATTCAACGTATTTCCTACGTTGAGACTTAAGTCAATGTTTTTGACTTTTCTTGACATATTTTCGAATTATTAACATATTTTATAACAAATGTTCATATAAATCGATTTTCAATCGATTTCTTTTCATAAAACCCTAATTCTCGATGTTTCACGTAAATCAATAAACTTGATTAATATTTTACTTTAATAACAATTAACTTATACTTTATACATTATTTTTCATATCCAACGTTATTTAATATAACGTTTACGTAAAACATAGTATACTAGGTTTATAAAATCCCATAAATTTTAATATGTCTAAAATAATTTCTAGACATATAATGTATTATTTTCTTGATAAAAGAATTTAAAACCTTAGCCTTCATTTCTATAACTCTCGCCCTCTTACAAATATTTCACAAAATTCCTCCAAAATTTCTTATAAAATCACATAATATACTATATCAATATAGTATCAATAATATGTGTTAACATTAGCTATAGGAAAATTGGACATCACTATTCTATCACTATAGTTTTCGCCATTATACTTTAATTCACCAAACATTTTTTTCTAAAATTCTAATAAAATTCCACAATGCCTAATCATTATCATGTAACACTAATACATCATAATATTCAACAATTTCTATAATATTCCGAAGAAACGAACGCCTAATTACGGTATTTTAAACCCGTAAATTGTGGTTTTACAGATATTATTTTGCAAGACATTGAATATTGATTTCGATTCAAGAACGGATACTAATTCCTTTTATATTCACTAAGAATTGTGAATTAAGGAATAGAATGTTATGAAATAGTTCGGCAGTATAATTTTAACGTCGATTACGTATCGTACGTCAGAATTTTATGAAATTTTCTAAGCAGCGAAGCTTAGAATTAAATTCCTATATTAATGGAATATTATTTATAAAGTAAGTACGAGCTTACGATGACCATTTTGAGATGAGTCGATTATTAACGTTTTGAGACGTTTTGAACGTCAACGTCTAGAGACGTTTTGAAAAATGGGTTTAATGATCAGGAAATTATTATATTTAATTTTCTATGATTATTTTATATAATTAAAATATTATTAAGCATTAAAATCAATATTAAAACATAGAGATCTCGATAGTGTACATATATAATTTTCGAAACCCTAGTTTCACAAATTAGGGTTTTCTCACATGAAATGATACCATTAAATTATCCTATGCTATTATTTATTTTCTAAACTATATATTATGACATATATGAGTATATTTGGCACGAAAATGACTTGTGTAATAATAATAGGCGTGACTTATTATTTTTAGCCTTTATTCACGCTATTTTCGTATATTATACTATGTGATGCTTTAATTATTTAATTGGCATGTATTGTATATCTATGATTTATACTTTGATTAATATATAGTATTAAGGTGTAAGAAAATTAAAATCCACCCTTTTGAACCATGTAGCCGTCGGCTACCTCTTTAAACAAGCATGAATCATTTCTTTTTCTATTGCCCAATGCATGGAGAGGCTTTTTGGCACACCCTAATCATCATTAACCCACTAACCATTTTGCTGCCATTTTTTTTAATAATTTGTGTGTGTGTGTGCCGTGTATTGTGAGGGCATTATAGGGGAGGGACTCTTCCCCTTCACTCACTTTACTCATTCACATATTTCAAATACACTCAACACTCTCATTTCTCCTCTCTTCTCCATTTTGCTGCAGTCCATAGCCGAGAGCTCCCTCTCCATCTCTGAAAATTTTTCTTTTCTTCTTCTTCATTTATTCACCCAAGCTTGATACCCTAGTATTGTTCCTTGAATCCATTCCATTCCAAAGGTAAATGATGGACCCTAGCTTCAATTTTTATCCTCATTTGTTCAAAGAAATCGAGACATGTCTTGGTGTATATATATATGTTTTTAATGTTCTTATATATGAGATATGATGTACATATATGTTCTTGATGTGTTGTTTACAAAAAAATAGGAAATGTATGTTAGATGGATTTAATCTATTGCATGAGTAATATTTGAAAGGATCTAGCCTATATAGGATATGTTGAAGCATAGAGCATGTTCATAGAATTTAATTTGAAAATGTTATAGAAATTTTTTATAAGGACCGATTGTATTTAAAATATTTTTGAGGATGGATTATTGATCTATGATATGTTTAGAGTTCATAGTGATTTATTTAGAATTTTTGAAAAATCCTAAGCATGTTTTTCGAAAATACCGTGAGCTTATATATATATATATATATATATATTGGTGTATGATTTTTATTTTGAACATGCAATGGTATATTAATGCTCTAGTACCTTGATTTGTGTTACATGATTTTGTTAGAATTTTTGGAAATCAATTACCATTTTTAATCAAAAAAGCCGTGAGCTTTGAGCTCCTTAAGGTGATGATTCAAATGGTTTTTGATGAATGCTATGATGTTATATTGTTATATTATAATATATAAGCATAGTGTATAATTGTTAGAATTTTTGAAAACCAAATACCTAATAAATCAAAAAAACCGAGAGCTTATTGCTCCATATGGTGATGATTTCAAATGGTTTTGGTAGATGTTATGATGTTACATTAATATACTATAATGTTTGAGCATGATATAATTTTATTGGAATTTTCACAAAGTGTTTAGTATTTAATCTTGATATTACCGTGAGCATTGAGGATTAATTCCTTAATGAATAAATTGTTTATGATGGACTATAGATTATAAATGTGTTATATATTAATGTTGGGACATTGTACTAAGTGTATAAAAATTTTGGGAATTGTTGGACAATTACTTCATAATTATTTGGAAAATACCGTGACCTAAACATATTAATAAGGTGATAATCGAATGTTAATTGGATGATATTAATACATATTAATGACCATAGTGTATAATAATACACTATATAAATTTAGAAAAAAAAAATTGAAAAACCATTTGGTAATTTTTATGAAATTACTATAAGCTATATACTTTTATAAGGATTTTTAAATCCTTTTTAATCAAGTTTAATAATATATTATATGTCTAAATATTATTTCAGACATATTTGGATTTTATAAAATTTTATAAACATAGATTACTATGTTTGTGACAAAACGTTATATATATAATAACGTTATAAACGAAATATATGTTTAATGATTAAAAAGATTAATATTCGAGAAAAATATTAATAAGTCCATCGATTTACGTGACAAATCGAGAATTAAGACTTTACGAAAATACTATTGAAAAGTAAAAATTGTTGACTTTTAAAGTCAACGTACAAAAATACGTTCGATAAATACGCTAATACGCGTAAGATATACTAATTGAGTCAAGATACTTCATTAGTAAGAAAAGGGTTCGTAATTGAAATCCTTATATCGAGAAACGTATTTATATACGTTGAACGTTTAAACCGGAAAGGTTGAAACAAAATAGTTGAACGTGTCTCGAAGAGCGAGCCGCTCAATTGAAATACGTAATTGAAAAGCGTGTCGAATTCGTTAAGAATTCGGTTTATATCGATATAGAATATCGAAGTTTATCTTAGACTTTGAAAGTCTCGAGAAACGTGAACGACGTACTAAAACATCGCTTTTACGTAAAGGTGTGGACGCGAACGCGACGACGGGACGTTGACGAACAATCAAACTAAGAACCCAAGTTTAAGACGAACCATAGTCCAGGTGGGGCTTCTTTTCCAAATATAATATGAGCTTTCTCATTTAAATTTATTTCCAAATGAATTTATTTAAAATGCTTATTTTCAACTGTTGATAAAATGTTTACAAGATTACCTGCCAAAAATATTTTATGTTTTGTGTATGGATCCTATCCGGAATGAATGATATGAAAGATGTGAATGATATGAATGATATGAATGAGATGAATTTTGTTGGGTCGCTCCCAACCCAGTTATGAAATCGATATCGGGTCCTATGCCGGAAGACAATGCCTGGCTAGGATTAACGTGTACACTTGAGGGTGACTGTGTGCAGTAAGGATAATTCACGGCCGGTCACGGTGTCGTAGAGGGAGGCCTCCTTCACGACGTTCGAACTATGTTGTTATGATGAAATGAGAATATGGGATACGGATCATACACACCAAGAAAAATGCTCGGCCGAGCGACTTTTTACTGAACCGATGAAAATGTTTTAGTAAGCACAAAGCATTTCAACTAAAACCCGTGTGTCTTACCATGATATTGGCGATGTAATTCACTTATGATAAAATGCTTTCGCATGAGTCCACCGAGTGCATTTCAGTACTCAACCCCGCATATTTATTTTTAAATGTGCGAGTTGAGCTCGACGATGGTGATGGAGGTGTTGAGGAGTCCAATGTCCTTATTGTTTTGTTGACAATTGGGTTTTACCTTGAATACATATCTTCATATATGTATTCACACACTTTCCGCTGCAACTCTGAACTTATTTATGTTATGTATGATGTTTTGAATTGTTGAAGTCCTTCAGGTCATTAATGTCTTTTTGGATCTGTTGGAGGATAATGTGACATATACTATTGAGGTCCGTCAGATCATTATTAGTCTTTGGGTCTGATAGTCTAACCCACCTGGTTTGGTATGTTAACATCGTATGTTATGTTCAAAGCATGCTAGTTTATATTTGATATGCATCTTTATATTAGCCTTTGTGAACCCAAAATATTATTCCTAGTATTAGTCACCCTCCCATCCGGGTTATCCGGAGTGGGGTCGTGACAATTTCAACTCACACATCATGAACCCTACTCAAAAGCTCTCGGCCATTTTCAAATATATGCACTAATATTTTCTAAAAATCTAGTAAATTCATATAGCACTTAATCAAGGCCCTAGATCAATAATATGCTATTATCTCACTTAAACAATAATCATACCTCAATATATAATTCTCAATCAATTTCGGTAATTATCAAATAATTGCATATAATTTCCAAAAATTTCTAATAAATCACAATGAGCTTAACTATCACCATAGATCACTAATCCATCAACATATTAAACACTAACATTTTCGAGCACCACTATAAAAATCATAACATCCTTAGCTTGCAAATAATTCATCATATATGAAGCATATAACCATACTAAACATTATTTACAAACAATTAAACATGATAACATAATTTATCATGTTTGTATCATTAGGAACATAAGCTTATATATTAAAATTTAACTGTTAGAAATCGAAAATTTTAACGTATAAATAAAGCGTGTTAGATTCCTAACCTTTTAACCGGCTTTGATCTTTGATGTAAGGGATTTGGTATCAAGGATTGGGTGAAGAACTATTGAAGAACACTCTTCTTACCCTCTCAAAGGTTCACGACAGTAAGGGGTTTTGGGAAGGGGAAATGATTTGTTTGTTGTAATCCCCTCAATTATGTACCAAGCAAAAAGGAGTAAAGACTACACATTTAATGCAAAATCCTCAACACTCACGGTAATGTGTAGAAATAAAAGAGAGATGTTTTGTTTGATGTACTTTTATTTACTAAATAAACTAATGAATAACATGATTTACACTTAATTCCTCTTGTACTCACGGCACACACATATATACAAGATATATTACCATGGTGACTCACCAATAATAGTATGTCATCTCTTACATATATTTAATACACTTACACAATTTTTTTGAAAGAAACAACATGATCACACAATGCATTCCCTCATAGCCGTCGGTACCCTCAATCTTGAGCAAAAGGGGAGTTATTAAAATTTGTCTTATACACAATACTTAAAGTCTACAAATTGCCAAATGCAAGACCTCATCAATTAAGAGTTTCAAAAAAACTTCCTACCTCACTTGTCAAACACTAAATACACGGCTATCACTTATTCATGAGACATCCACTTGATTCATCTATTAGTTACTTGGTTATTGTGTACAAAATATATCCCACTTGATCCTCAATTATTCTTGGTTATTGTGCTAAATACTTCATATATTACACATATTACAAATATTTACGCATTACAAATATTTACGCAGCATGATATGAGATAGCAACCTTTTTGATTCCTTGAATCCCAATTGTATCATTCACGGCACTTTCCATTTAAGTGCCCAACATTTGACTTTTCTTGCCATTTATAGATATATATATCATAATATATGTCTTAGATGATATATTAAATCATAGGAAAAATAATTAGAAAGATTCATGTGTCAAAACCCTAATTTTCGAAGTTAGGGTTTTCGAAAATTGCACATTTTATTCCATAATTATTCCTTAATTCTCTAGCATTATTTTGATGATAAATAATGCTCTTATTACATAAAATAATCATAGGAATTTAAATATTATAATTCCTTGATCATTAGATTCATTATTCTAATCGTCTCTAAACTTTGACGTTTGAAATGTCTCAAAACGTTCATAATCGACCTATCTCAAAAAGGTCGTAATAAAGTCGTAATGACTTTATTAACTCATTTCATTAATAATCATATTTAATTCTAAGCTTCATTGTTTAGAAAAATTAATGTAATATTAACTATCGATATTCAATCGACGTTAAAATATTACTGCCGAAAGAAATTATATAATCTATATCCCTTAATTCACAATCATTAGTGAATATGATATAAGAATTCATTATATCATAAATAATCGAAATCCATATTCGATAATTTACTATTTAAAATTTCGAGACGAAACCCTAATTAACGATTTTCATTATCTTAATTGGGCTTTAAATCTTCGGGATATTACATTCTACCCCCCTTAAAAGAAATTTCGTCCCGAAATTTGTATACCTCAAAAAGTATGGGGTATCTTAGTATCATAACACCTTTAACTTTCCACGTGGTTTTCCTTTGTCCATGGTTTCTCCATTGGACTTTTATTAAAGACCCAAACTAAATTCTTAATCGTTGAATCTTACGATCAAAATAGTCGTAGATTTTTCATCACCACTCATATTTGAGTTAAGGATCATGTCATTATGATGTATCACGTGTTTTGGGTCGTATTCACACTTCCTTAACTGTGACACGTGGAAAACATTACGTATGTTCCCCAAATTTTGGTGGAAGTACCAATCTATAGGCTACTGGGCCTATCATTTCTAGGAGCTCGTAAGGTCCTATAAAACGTGATTTCCACATTTCTTGTATCTAAATCTTTATAAATTCTCTCGATGGAGAAATCTTAAGAAGCTTTATTTCCGCATTCAAAATGCAATTCAGATCTACGCGTATTAGCGTAAGACTTTTGTCTGTCCTGAGCTTCTCTTATTCTTTGCCTCATTTGGCAGATATCTTAATCATTTCCTTTACGTTGTCAAGACCTTATACTTTCTCTCACCTACTTTATTACAATAAAGTGATGGTCGATACTTTTTTTCACATAATGCCTCATATGGCTATATTGATCGTTGTTTGACAGCTATGGTCGTACGTGAACTTAACAAGTGGTACAACACGTTCCCACTTGCACCTTGATCTAACATTTATGTTCTCATTGTATCCTTAAACATCCATATTGTCCCTTTTATCGTCCATCTGTCCATGAATGTAAATTATGCTAAGGTTCAATCTCATGTCTAACTTTCTTTTGGTGAGCTAATTCCCAAAATCTAGGGGTAAACTGGGAGTCTCTAACTGAAGTGATAGGTTTTGGCACCCCCTGCAAAGGTACGATTTCATTTATTTACGACTGAGCTAACTTATCAGATTCATGAGTCATCTGAATAGACAGATATGAACATATTTGGTGAGTCAGTCTACTACTACCCATATAGTAGTGTTATTTCTTTATGACTTTGATAAAACCCGTCAATAATCCATTGCTATGTCATTCCATTTTCATTTGTGTATCTCTAGAGATTATAATCTCTTATAAGGTCATTGATACAATGCCTTCACTTGTTGGTAACCGAGACACTGCTCGACAATTTGGTTATATCTCATTTCATTTTTTTACTATCTAACTTTTCTCGTAAATCATAATATATCTTAATGTTGCCTGGTAAGGCGGTACGAGGAGTATCATGAGCTTCACTCATGATTTCATTTCTAAGCTTATTTTTGCTTGAAATGTATAACCTTCCCTTAGACAATATGACATTGTCTGGCGCTTCTTTATAATCCTTCAGCCCTTCGTTCTTCTCCTTAGCTCGTATTCTTTCAAATCTTTCATCTTTCCTTTATTATTTTCTTTACCTCATTTTCTCGAATCTGACGTAATCATGAGTGTGGCAAATACGGCTCATGATTGATTTGGCATCTCGACTATACTCTATAATGAGTTTTCCCTTTCCTTGTAGGGATACATCGTAATTTAACCCGAGTTTTCACAACTTAGGGCATTAGATTCTACATTAACCTTCCGTCAGTGATAATTTATATCACAATTGGAATCTTTTACTGATTCGAGCCATCTTTTCTATCTCATACTTAAGTCTCTTTGCTCGAAGGAAAATTTCAAACTTTTGTAATTTGTGAAGAATTCTCAGCTCATTTCATATGAGTGATGTCTCCAAGACTGTAGTACTTATACTATTGCTGATACTTCAAGCCGTGAGTTGGGTAATTCTATTCATATGGTCTCAATGATTGTGATGCGTAAGCTATTATCTTTCTCATTTTAATTCATGGCCTCTCACTTATTGGTCCATGTAAAATTGATTCCTTTTTGGGGTAGCTGTGTTATCGGCCTTGATATTTTAGAAAATTCTCGATGAGTCTCCAATAGTAAGTAATTTATCTAAGGAATTCCTGATTTCATTTCAGGTCATTGACGACTTCCATTCTTACATTGAGAGCACTTTGATTCCTACTGAAAACACAATGTGTCTGAGGAATATTTCTTCTTCAAGCCGAAATTCACAATTACTAAACTTGACAAGATTTGTTCGGCTTTAGATGTTAGTAAGGCAGTCTTCCGATGTTCTCTATGTTCTTTCTCATTCTTTATATGGATATGAACATCATTCATAAAGGTTAAGACAAAATTGTCTAAGTACGTGTGGAACACTCGATTTTTGAGGTTCATTAACAGGGCTGGTACTTTAGTTAGTCCGAATGGCATAACTATTATCTCATAGTGGCCATATCTTATTCGGAGCAATTCGTTTTTATACATCAGATACCTTTCTTTAAGAACCATATAATATATCTCATCAAAATGTCTCAATGAGGACTTTCCATACATTAATTACGAGGGTCGGTGTAATATCCCGTAATTTTAATACTGAATTACGATAATAAATTCCGTAATTAGTATTATTAATTAAATAAGTAAAATCTTAATTAGTCAACTCTTGACTTTGACACAGCATAATTGGATAATTTCTGTGTAAGATTCACTGATGCTTAGTGAATAAAGGAATATAACTTCCAATATTTCTTTGAATGTAATTTTCTAACGTCGAAAAAACTCGACGATTCGTTTCAAGATAATGACTTAATTTCAAAATTCCTAATATTATAGGAATAAATAAAGTTGTAACAAACTTTATTTTGAACATTATAGAGATAATTCGCCTATGAGAATTTTGAGACGTTTTAAACGTCGGTTTTTAGAGATGAGTCGATAACTCAGCCAAATGATCATGGAATTATAAAATACAAATTCCTATGATTATTTTATGATATAAGAGCATTATTTATCATCAAAATAATGCTAGAGAGTTATAAATTTAAAGCCCCAATAATTAGGGTTTGAAAACCTAATTTCCCAAAATTAGATTTTGTGAATCTAAATTATTTTAAATACTTTTCTGTGATTAAATTATTATCTAAGACATATAATATGTCACATAAGTATATAATAGCTATTTTATACAAAAGAATAAAATATTTGGGAATACCTTAGTGAAAATCGAAAATTAGGGTTTTCTAATTACAATTTAATTTTATTCTTATTTAATTAATGATGTATGATAATTATTATATTATTATGATGTCATTAAGGATAAAATGAGGTGTATTACAACTTGCACAAGTGGGGGTGCACTTGTACTCAAAAGTGGCGCCAATTTTAGGTTATTAAGCATGATTTTATGTGATAAACATTATCCTATAATTAAGGATAAGGTATGAGTTGGATCTTATCCTATATTAGGTGTAAGTGGACATAGTTATCAAGTGAAACAAGTAATCCTAGATTCATTGCATGAAGGGGCGAAACCTTAGCAATAAGGTTGGAAATTTATTTAATTTCATACCTTATAATAGTGCCACATGTTATAGTTGAAATTTTGACTTTTCTAAAGTAACTTTATACTATATAATAATAATATAGTATATGATATAATAAAATATATAATCCTAGTCTAAGGTACAAAGTTGGCGAAAAATTAACTATGTGTGTATAAATGTGATAATTCATTTAATTCTTGATAATTATGCTATAATTATTTAATTAAATTATAATATGACATAATAAAGCATATAATATAAGAAGAAAATAAAAATCTAATCCTAAGCTATTAAGTGGATCGAAAATCACCTATGTGTCACACTACGTGATAAACTTCATACTATGTGATAAGCATTATCCAAAGCATTTATTAAGTGATAAGGTGATAATATAAAGTATTAAAAAGATAAGATATGATAAGATTCTTGATAAGGTTAGAGATAAGGGTTGCAACAAGTGGGCTTAGATATTTTCATGAAATAATAATAAAATAATTAACCTAAGTCTATAAATACCCAAAGAAGGCTCTCATTTCTTCATACTACACCAAGATTTCAAAATCATAAGAGAAAAGAGAGTGTTCTCCAATCCTTTCAAACCCGAGCTTAGAACAAAGAAACGTCACGATCGTTTCTAATCCGATTAAAAGGTTAGATCTCTTACAAACTTTGTATATCGTTAGAATTTATGTTATAAACTTTAGTGTGTTCATATGATTTTGAAAATTACATAACTTATGCTAATATGTTTAGATATTATGTTTATATGATGTTATTAAGCATATAGTATAATTATATCATGAAATTAAGCATGCTATTAAAATTAAAATATGGACCTAAAATATAGGGAGGTCATATGTTGATGATTTTGATTTTAGTTATAGATTTGAGCATGGAATAATAATCTAGAGTATTAAACAAGCTTATATGAATTTATATAAATTTTTAGAGAACTTTAGGACCTAAGTCCAAGACTTTCAAATCTATAATATATGATAGTAGGTTGTGATATAATCCATATTTAAATGCTATCATGTCATATTGATGACGTAGATTCATAATATATGGTTGTGTGAATTTATTGAAATTTATAAAATTAATTGGACTAAGTCAAAATTTCAAAATATGACTTAGGTAAATAAAATTCAATAGTTTATAATAAATAACAATTATGTTATAGTAAGCATAGTTAAGGATGATTAAGTGTTATGTGAATTTATTAGAATTTTTAAAATTGTTTACTTGGTGAAATATGAAAACGAAAACCATATAAGATAATTCTAAGGTGTATGATTTTATTTGACCAAAGTAATTACATAATATGATCCAAAATGATGTTTTAGACATAGTATGATTTTATGGAATTTTTAGATCAAGAATTGCACATGAAATGATAAAATTTCATAAATAATTAAAAAGTCAAAGTGTTGACCAAAGTCAAAATTGTTGACTTTTCGTTGACTTAGTCAAAATAGTTGACCAAAACGTTGACCAAGGTCAACGGGCACACAATCGATAACACGTGATCTATGCGACGTAATGCGTTTAGTAAGAATGTAACTTACGTTACGTAAGTACATTAAAACATACATTATGTACTAAAGCGATAGAATATCACTTATAAATTAAGAAAATTCATAGTCGACATCAATTGATTAAGAAACGTCAAAATAAGTCCGGTGTTAGCATTATTTGATGTATAGAAAGTTATAGACTATGTTCGTCTCTATCGAACGTAACCAAAATACTAAAATGATTCTCACGTTAAGGTGATACGTGGACTTGAGCATTCGACCTAGAAAGGGAACCATAGTATAAAGACCTGCGTATACGAGGTGGGCTTTACTCGAAAACCCTTTTATTTACGATGCTTTCTTGGAAAAGTATTTATTTACAAAAGCTTTGAGTTGAGAAATGATTATGAACTGTTATTACATGCCCAAAATGTTTATGTTTTGCGTATGTATCCTATCATGAGATGGTTAGCGAACCGTGAAAGTTATCGCTTGTTGGGTCGCTCCCAACTTTATAGAAAATCGATATCGGATCCCGAGCTAGATGCGAAATTCCTAGCACGGATTAACGTGTACACCATAGGTATTGTGAGCCGTTAGCAACATCTTGACGGTCGCGGCGTCGTAGAAGGAGGCCTACTTCTACTGCGTGAGCGAGTTATGAAAAGTCTGAGATGATACGGATCATACATACCGTAAAATGCTGCGAGCGATCTTTTGAAAAGTGATAAAGTATTTTGGTATTCACGAGTTATTTCTACTAAAACCGCGTCTTATCTTGATGGGCGGTGTAATTTAATAAAAGTATTTTGGCATGAGTCCACTAAGTGCATTCTTGTACTTAGCCTGCATGTTTGTTTTTAAATGTGCGAGTTGGTGACGATGGATGGACAAGTGTTGGCGATCGGAGTTTTTGTCGATATAGTTTAACCTTGAATGCATATCGTATATATGCATTCACATGCTTCATTGTTTAAACACATAGTTATGTTTTGATTATTGATGCATATCACCTTCGATCGATCGAACCTCTTGTTATAGATCATTGGTCTAGTTATATGAATTCGTTGTATGGTCACCTCCTATCTTTTGATATATTATAAGATTGTTTATCATCTCCTTATCATTTTATGTTCTTAATCCTCGTTTAATGGTAATGATCCGTCTAATCCGTACTTTAGATTGGCGGGCTGTTACGATCGATCCATTGCCGATGATTACATGGCGTCTAGTCCTTTTTACATCCAAAATTTTGACACCACTTCAACATATTCACAAAATATTCCAAACTATGTTTATTTTATACATCCTAACCATACTATTTTCAACATAATCCACCATCTACATATAAGTCTCATATTATTATAGGATTCTATATCTCTGAGTGGCCTTCGTCGGAAATCGTACTCCTCATTTGGAAATTTGCCTTTGGTGTAGAGCATAAACTCTGGCCTATGTGGTTCTGGTGACGAGTACTTAGCTTCTTTCGGTATCATTGTTGTTGCCATGGTAGTTGTCGTCGTTGCTGCTATTGTCGCAGATATTGGGGCTGATATTGTATAGCCCTAAGTGGTTGGTTTGGCCTTATCGTTTCTCCCGGGCGCATTTCTGGGCAATCATATGCATAATGGCCCTTTACACCACATTTAAAACAGCTGCCACTGCCTGCTAGGCATGCACCTCTGTGCAGTGTATGACATTTCGGACAAGGAAAAATCCCTACTCGCCCTTGTGATGCCATGTTCCCTTGCCATGGCCTTTTGTTACTTGTATTCCCAAAATTTCCTCGATTGTTGTTATTGAAACTACCTTCCCATTTTCTCTTGCCTTTGTCACCAGCATTATGTGACTTTGTATGGGTCAATTTATCTTCAGGCATTGCTACCTCAATATCTAAAGCCCGACTGAGAGCTTCAGTATATGTCAAGTCACCATGACTGGCAAGAGGCATTCTTATTTCGTGCCTTAGACCGGATCGAAATTTCTCGACATCTTCATGTCGGTGTTACTTAGTCGGAGCATATCTTGACATATCGCAAAGATGCGATCATATTACATCACGGACATTCGTTCTTGCTTGATTGAAGAACTGGTTCTCCTTTCTCTTCCTATAACTTTTAGGGATGTATTTCATACATCTCTTTTGAAATCTTCCCAGTAAAATAACCCATTTGTTCGGCCATGGTTTTCCTTACCGCTTCCCACCGAAATCCATAAGTCAAAAGTTGGAAGGTGACACAAGAGCAGTCGCTCTTGTGTTGTCAATGGAGAAAATCGAAAATCCTTTCTACCGCTCTTACCCATTGCTCGCATCATGGGACTTTTTCCATTAAAGGTAGGCGGATTTTGCTAAGAGAAGTTCCTCTATTCTACGATCAGGAGGAGGTGGGGGTGGTTGTAGTATTTCTTCTTCTTCTTCTTCTTCAGTTTGTGGGACTCTGCCCCTTTCCCTACCTCTTCCCCTAACTCTTTGCTCGGGTTCCCATCTAGGCGGAATTCTGATATTGCAAAGATGTAATTAGCATTTGTAACATTTATCACAATTCACAAGTGCATATTTCTTCATGCAATCTTATCATAAAACAGCTTTAATAAAACCATTCACTATTTTCATGCTTACTACTATTTGTTTCACTAAGGTCTCAATATTCGAAATCAACTTCGTTCAAGCATAATCATATAGGTTGAGGTATATAGCAAGAGACTTGTTAATTACTAAGACGCTCAAGACAAGCATTTTATGTCCACATAACTTAGAATACTAAGATCCATTTCCAATAATGAATCTATTTCTTAATCCGCTTTTTTACTTCAAAGGAATTTCCTCACTTATCGAAGTCATAATGTTTCTGAAGCTTATATCATATGGTGGGCTACCTCATAATTGTATAGCTCGTAATTTCTTCTGCTATTTATGACTTTTGTTTCTTCTTCTTGAGCATGGTATCTGAAAGTAATATTACTGTAACACCCCACTTTTTGCTTGCATTAATTTGCTTTAAATTTAAATCTTTTGTGTTGGATTTGTGAGTATTTGACGTGCTCGAATTTATGTTGAGGAAGTCCGTAGTTGCGCCCCTAGCTAGAAAACGAACTTCAGAATTTATTTTAGGGCCTTCAAATGTTACTTTACAAAATTGGGCTTTGTAGAATATTATTTTGTTGAGCCCAAGTTCTATATTATATTTATCTAGGATTGAGATTTTATTAATAAGAGTTTCAATAAAGTAGGATTCTTATTAGGGTTAGCTTATTTACTCTATATATATACATGTACACACGCACACACACATTTAAACACACATACAAAAATAAAAGAAAACAAAAATTTGCTAAAGTGTAAAACCAGCGGAAGCTAAGTTCTTCTCGGTATGTTTCTTTTCTTTCTTTTGTTCAGTATCCTTATTTGAACATTAGCATAATTCTCAATGTTTTATGCCGGAGTTAAACAATTTTTGATTAAACAAACCATTTTATTAAAGAATAGTGATCCCTCATATTCCACATGCTTCTGTTTCTGAATTTGAGTAATTAACAACTCTAGATAATCACCATGCCTCCGTTTCAATTCGTATATAATTCTAGTAATTGGACATAACCATGTGATCGTTAAAATATTTTAAATAATAAATGTTGAGATGGGTAACTTTTGGATTAAATATTATTTTACACTAATTGATGGATAAGAAGAATGTTTTGAGTTGTATTCTTGTATGTATATCATTTAAACTACTAAATGCAGAAAATATTTTATTAGTTATGCTTACGGGATTTAGTGGTTCTTGCGTCGATCCTATACATTTTTAAGATAATTCATAATTGTTACAAATTAATTAGTTATGTTTAACAATTTAATTAGGTTCTCCTAGGGACAATTAGTCTTTCTAATTAAATTGAATTGATCGTACCAACTTAGTTACCTAATTGTTACTTTGTAGTGGTTGATTAAATTCGAATTAAATATATTAGTTAATCAATTTAAAGGGACTTTCGAATCTTTCAGAAAGCATCACATAAGAAATTTAATTACGTTTTGATTTTGGGACTAATTACGTATATTGTATACACATGATTTCGGTTTTAGCACGTATTTTTGGTTGGATCAATTAATCCTACCGGTTTATTTATAAATTGTATAGTTAATTTAGAAAAGGTTATGGTTAGACCCTTATAAGATTTTATTATATTTATTTGACTAGGTGCGGTGCAACTAGACTCTCGTCCCAAAATTGATTGATTTGGTGCTCGACAAAATTTTCTTAACTTGTTGTGCTCGACAAAATAAGGTGGGTGAAATCATCTTTAACTTGCAAATATGTTATTTGGAATAAACATATTTATTATGGAATTTACTTTATCCGTAAGTTTATGGTGATAATCATTCTTGTGTTTTGTTACATCCATGGTGAAAGCTTGTGTGGTGAATCATAGCTTTGTGTGGCATAGCACGTGTGGCGAATCATAGCTTTGTGGCGAATCATAGCTTTGTGTGGCGTGTCATTGCACGTGTGGCATAGCACGTGTGGCGATCATTGCACATGTGGCATAGCACGTGTTGCGAATCATAGCACATGTGGCGTATCATTGCACAATGTGGCATAGCACGTGTGGCGAATCATAGCCTGTGTGGCATAGCCTGTGTGGCGAATCATAGCCTGTGTGGCGAATCATAGCCTGTGTGGCGTATCATTGCACATGTGGCATAGCACGTGTGGCGATATCATAGCACATGTGGCGATCATTGCTGTGTGGCTAATCATAGCTTTGTGTGGCGTATCATTGCTTGTGTGGCAAGAAATTTTAAGCTGGTGAGGTTGAATATGATTGACTATTACTTTCTTGCGATATATACACATTTTGACAAATAAAATAATGATATTCCTTGTTCCCCACCACTGAGTACGTTTTTGTGCTCACCCCCTTTTTATCTAAAATATTTTTCGGTCGATGATCATGGAGCGGTGGCGGTGTGGGTGTGCTAGTGGTGTTTTGTCGCTTTTAATTCCTTCCAAGACTTGTGTTATTTTTGTTTAAACTCTTTTCCTTTATTATCGTTGTTGGATTTGAGTTATTAGAACTCCAACTTATCTCATGCTACTAAGTCTTGCGTAGTTTACTTTGGGTCGTTGGTTGGCGTCAGTTCTTTTGCAAAGTTTAGACTTGAGTTTGTTGGATTCATTATTTGATAATATTATTCAAGAGATTTTATATATATAAAAAAAAAAAAAAGACATGCTTCCGCTTTAGCTATTTTATTTAAGAAAATATAGTATTTTTAAATTATGAATTTAGGGTGTTACATTTAGTGGTATCAGAGCGGGTCTACGTTTCTGTACACTTTAAATTTTTTTTGAAAAATTTGTTAGATGATGTTGTTATGACAAAGGGCACCACCCATTCCCCGCACGCTTCGATCGAGGTAATTTACGTTGTTTTGATATGATAAAATATCTTGGTGAGCACTTATTAGTGGAGATTCTCTCTCAAATATTATGAGATGTGATGGTGTTTTGTATGTGGCATTATATGAGAGTTATGCATCTTTTGCTAAATTATTGTTGAACTTGAGTATGAGTTGATTGAAATTTTACTTATTTATCATCGGAAATTAGAAGGAACTTAGTTGCTTGATTATTAGGCCTCCTTGTGTAGGTCGGATGGAGAATAACAATAATATACCTCTAGTTTATGAGCATGTTCTTGCCGTAGTCCACCGCCAACGTTATAAAGTGGAATTTAATTTTATAGGAGATGGCCCGTGGACTAACGCAACCCCAATAATGACCAACAGATTGCGAATTTGGTGGAAACACTTGGTTTCCGACCGCAAGAACTCACACAGCCTTGACCTCATGCAGCACGCTCGCAAAATAATGCACCACCGCCACGACTACTAGCAAAGTGATTGAACAATTTAAATCGATATGCACCGCCGAGGTTCGATGGTAGGAGTGGACCTCGATTTTAGAGGAATGGATAATGGAGCTCGAAAGAATTTTTGAGCACATAGAGTGTCTTGATGCCCACAAGGTGTCGTGCGCAGATCTCCGATTCATCAAGATGCAGCCATGGTGGAAGTCTTATAAAAGTGGTTTGACCGAAGCAGAGCATCAAAACCTAACTTGGGAAAAGTTCAAAGAAGTAGTTATGGAGAAATACTTTCCACGTTCCTACCGCAATCAGAAACAAGCAGAATTCCTTGACTTGAAGCGAGCGGTATGACCGTGATCGAATCTGAGAGGAAGTTCAATAAACTTGCTCGTTCGCTACACGATCGGTCGATCTTGATGACCAAAAGGCTGATCGTTTTCTTCGTGGGCTTAAACCTGAGATACGGGGCATCCTTGCAGTTCACGAGATTGTAAGTTATGGGGTTGCTGTCAGAAGAGCGCATGAAGTGGAAGCTGGACTCGAAGTGGATAAGAATACAAGAAATGTAGATCATCCAAGAAAGAGGAAGTGGGACAACCAAATCGGAAACAACAATGTTCCCTATAAGAAGGGAGAATGATTAACACTCAAGATGCTCCTAATCGTCGACGCAGAGGCCCATGTGTCAACGGTCTGCGCCACATTTTGGAAGATGTCATGGACAAGTCGGAGTATGTTATATCTGCCGCGAGCCGGGACATTACGCCAACAACTGTCCAAAGAAGGGAAGAGTTGAACGGAAGCAAGGAGGTAATGCTCGACTATATGCATTCACTCGGCAGGAGGCTGGTGAAGGGAGTGGTACTATGTCAGGTATGATTATCGTTTCTGGATTACCTGTTTTAGCCTTATTTGATTCTGGAGCATCACATTCTTTTATATCGGTTGGGCTATGTGAGAAAACAAGAATAACTGTAGAAGTAGAGAATCTAGCCCTTGATGTTAGGATTCCCTCAGGAGAAACTCTAAGAACTAACAAGATGGCACGGAGTGTGAAAATCGTGTTGGGAGGAAAAACATTAGAGGCGGATCTTTATGCTTTAGAGATGCGTGATTTTGATTTGATCTTGGGGATGGACTGGTTAAGTAGCAATTACGCCACTATAAGGTGTCGTGAGAGAAGTGATTTTCAAAGACCGGAAGAGAATGAGTTTACGTTCTATGGAGCAAGGATTGGAAAACCATTAGAGATAATATCTGCAATGGAAACAGTGAAGATGCTAAGAAAAGGAAAGTGTGAAGGATTCTTGGTAAATGTATTGGGGTCAACAGAGAAAGAGACAACAATAGAGGATGTGGAAGTGGTTCGAGATTTTGTCGATGTGTTTCCTGAAGAAATACCAAGTTTACCACCGAGTCGACAAGTGGAGTTTACCATTGACCTTGTGCCCGGAGCAGCACCAATTTCTAAGGCTCCATACCGAATGGCACCAAAGGAGTTAGAAGAGTTGAAGGCGCAGTTACAAGAATTGTTGGATAAAGGTTATATCCGACCAAGTGTTTCACCATGGGAGCACCGCTTTGTTCGTTCAGAAGAAAAAGATGGTAGCATGAGGATGTGTATTGATTATCGAGACCGAATCAACTTACAATAAAGAACAAGTACCCTCTACGAGAATTGAAGACCTCTTCGATCAACTACAAGGTGCAGGAGTTTTCTCAAAGATAGATCTACGATCTGGATACCATCAATTGAAGGTGAAGGAAGATGATATTCCAAAGACGGCATTTAGAACAAGATATGGTCACTACGAGTTTGTAGTAATGCCTTTTGGATTGTCCAATGCCCCTGCAGTTTTTATGGATCTGATGAATAGGGTGTTTCATCCATACTTGGATAAGTTCGTGATCGTCTTCATCGATGACATCTTGATATACTCTAAAAATCAAGAAGAGCACGAGTCGCATCTGCGCACAGTCTTGGAGACACTAAGGAAAGAAAAGTTGTATGCCAAGTTTACAAAGTGTGAGTTTTGGCTGAATCGGATTGGATTTCTTGGACACGTGGTGACCTCAGAAGGAATTGAAGTGGATCCGACAAAGGTTGAGGTGGTAAGTAATTGGAAAGTGCCGACAAGCGCCGCAGAGATACGAAGTTTTCTTGGACTGGCAGGATATTATAGAAAATTTATTGAAGGTTTTTCAAGGATTGCAGGACCACTCACTCAGTTGACACGGAAAGGAATACCATTTGAGTGGACGGAGAAGTGCGAAAGAAGCTTTCAAATATTAAAGAGAGTTGGTAATCGCCTCAGTCTTGACTATCCCTGATAGTTCTAAGGGATACATAATCTATAGTGACGCGTCGAAACAGGGTTTGGGATGTGTGCTAATGCAAGAAGGAAAAGTGGTGGCTTATGCATCTCGACAGTTGAAGCCACATGAACTAAATTATCCTACACACGATTTGGAATTGGCGTGATGGTTCATGCTTTGAAGATTTGGAGACATTACCTTTATGGGGTAAATGTGAGATTTACACCGACCACAAGAGTTTGAAATACTTTTCACTCAAAAGAGCTAAACATGAGACAACGAAGGTGGTTGGAGTTGGTCGAGGACTATGATTGTAAGATTTTGTACCACCACGAAAAGCAAATGTTGTGGCGGATGCACTTAGCGTAAGGATGGATGCAAATCACAGTAAGAAGGTTAACTCAACAAGAGGAGTTGGTGAAAGATTTTGAAAGATTGAGTCTTGAAGTAGTGACCACACCTGAAGAAGCGGATGCTATTATCTCAGCTTTGGTAGTACGTCCGACGTTGCGTGATAGAATTCGAGAAGCTCAAAAGGATGATGAGTTCCTACAAAGGATGCTAGCTAAGGAGGTGTCTGATGATCCAAGAGGATTTTCAATTCTACATGATGGGACACTTGCCTATAATAAGAGAATTTGTGTGCGAGTGGATGAGGAGTTGAGGAAAGAGATAATGGATGAGGCACATCGAACTGTGTACACAGCACACCCTGGTAGCACCAAGATGTACCAAGATTTAAAATGAGTTTTGGTGGTATGGCATGAAAAGATCAATTGCAAAGTATGTGGAGAGATGTCGGCTTGTCAACAAGTGAAGGTTTGAACATCAAAGACCCTCGGATTGTTAAAGCCCTTAGAGATACCAGTGGAAGTGGGAACACATCACTATGGATTTTGTAGTTCGACTTCCTAGGACTTTGAGAGGTAATGATGCAATTTGGGTGATTGTTGACCGTTTGACTAAGTCGGTAGATTTCGTGCAAAGGCACACGACGTTTTCTATGGACAAGTTTGCACGAGTTATATGTTCGGAGATAGTTCGACTTCATGGGGTACCGACATCCATTGTATCCGATCGAGACCCACGCTTTCGTCAAGGTTTTGGGGCGATCTACACCTTGCTTTGGGTACAAAGTTAAAGTTTTCGACAAGATATCATCCTCGATGCACGGCCGATCGAAAGAACGATTCAAACTTTGGAAGATATGTTAAGAACTTGTGTCTTGGATATTGGAGGAAGTTGGGAGACACACTTGCCGTTGATTGAGTTTGCTTATAACAATAGTTACCACTCCAATATTGGTATGGCTCCTATGAGGCACTCTATGGGAGAAAATGTAGATCACTGTCTTTTGGGATGAAGTTGGTGAAAGAAAAATTTTGGGACCGAGATGGTGGAAAAAGGCATTGATGTTGTCAAAAAAATTCGAGATAGGATCAAAGTTGCTCAAGATAGACAAAAGTCTTATGCTAATAAAAGAAGAAAGGATTTGCATTTTGAAGTTGGTGATAAAGTATTTTTGAAGGTAGCACCAATGAAGGGAGTTTTGAGATTTGGTAAGAAAGGAAAGTTAAGACCTCGCTTCATTGGACCGTTTGAGATTTTGGAAAAGATTGGAGATGTTGCTTATCGTTTGGCGTTATCGCCTGAGCTGTCATCCGTGCATAATGTTTTTCATGTTTCGATGTTGAGGAAGTATATGCATGACCCGAGTCATGTGGTTTCTTATGGTGGTATATCGCTTAATAAGGATTTAACCTACGAGGAAGAACCCATCGCGATTTTAGATCGAAAAATCCACGAGTTAAAGAATCGACGCGTGACTTTAATTAAAGTACAGTGGAGTCGCCATGGACCCGAGGAAGCGACTTGGGAGCGTGAGGATGAAATTCTAGCTAAGTACCCGTCCCTAATAGCACCTGGTAAGACAAATTTCGAGGACGAAATTTTTATTAAGTGGGTAGGGTTGTAACACCCCACTTTTTGCTTGCATTAATTTGCTTTAAATTTAAATCTTTTGTGTTGGATTTGTGAGTATTTGACGTGCTCGAATTTATGTTGAGGAAGTCCGTAGTTGCGCCCCTAGCTAGAAAACGAACTTCAGAATTTATTTTAGGGCCTTCAAATGTTACTTTACAAAATTGGGCTTTGTAGAATATTATTTTGTTGAGCCCAAGTTCTATATTATATTTATCTAGGATTGAGATTTTATTAATAAGAGTTTCAATAGAAGTAGGATTCTTATTAGGGTTAGCTTATTTACTCTATATATATATACATGTACACACGCGCACACACATTTAAACACACATACAAAAATAAAAGAAAACAAAAATTTGCTAAAGTGTAAAACCAGCGGAAGCTAAGTTCTTCTCGGTATGTTTCTTTTCTTTCTTTTGTTCAGTATCCTTATTTGAACATTAGCATAATTCTCAATGTTTTATGCCGGAGTTAAACAATTTTTGATTAAACAAACCATTTTATTAAAGAATAGTGATCCCTCATATTCCACATGCTTCTGTTTCTGAATTTGAGTAATTAACAACTCTAGATAATCACCATGCCTCGGTTTCAATTCGTATATAATTCTAGTAATTGGACATAACCATGTGATCGTTAAAATATTTTAAATAATAAATGTTGAGATGGGTAACTTTTGGATTAAATATTATTTTACACTAATTGATGGATAAGAAGAATGTTTTGAGTTGTATTCTTGTATGTATATCATTTAAACTACTAAATGCAGAAAATATTTTATTAGTTATGCTTACGGGATTTAGTGGTTCTTGCGTCGATCCTATATATTTTTAAGATAATTCATAATTGTTACAAATTAATTAGTTATGTTTAACAATTTAATTAGGTTCTCCTAGGACAATTAGTCTTTCTAATTAAATTGAATTGATCGTACCAACTTAGTTACCTAATTGTTACTTTGTAGTGGTTGATTAAATTCGAATTAAATATATTAGTTAATCAATTTAAAGGGACTTTCGAATCTTTCAGAAAGCATCACATAAGAAATTTAATTACGTTTTGATTTTGGGACTAATTACGTATATTGTATTACAGTGGCTGGTTTTAGCACGTATTTTTGGTTGGATCAATTAATCCTACCGGTTTATTTATAAATTGTATAGTTAATTTAGAAAAGGTTATGGTTAGACCCTTATAAGATTTTATTATATTTATTTGACTAGGTGCGGTGCAACTAGGACTCTCGTCCCAAAATTGATTGATTTGGATTTGTTGTGCTCGACAAAATAAGGTGGGTGAAATCATCTTTAACTTGCAAATATGTTATTTGGAATAAACATATTTATTATGGAATTTACTTTATCTGTAAGTTTATGGTGATAATCATTCTTGTGTTTTGTTACATCCATGGTGAAAGCCTATGTGGCGAATCATAGCCTGTGTGGCATAGCCTGTGTGGCGAATCATAGCACAATGTGGCTAATCATAGCGTGGTGGCGTATCGTTGTGTAATGGCATAGCACGTGTGGCGATCATTGCACGTGGCATAGCACGTGTTTGCGAATCATACACGTGTGGCGTATCATTGCACATGTGGCATAGCACGTGGCGAATCATAGCTTTGTGGCATAGCACGTGTGGCGAATCATAGCACGTGTGGCGAATCATAGCTTTGTGTGGCGTATCATTGCCTGTGTGGCATAGCCTGTGTGGCGTATCATAGCCTGTGTGGCGTATCATTGCCTGTGTGGCGAATCATAGCCTGTGTGGCGTATCATTGCTTGTGTGGCAAGAAATTTTAAGCTGGTGAGGTTGAATATGATTGACTATTACTTTCTTGCGATATATACACATTTTGACAAATAAAATAATGATATTCCTTGTTCCCCACCACTGAGTACGTTTTTGTGCTCACCCCCTTTTTATCTAAAATATTTTTCAGGTCAGTGATCATGGAGCGGCGTGGCGGTGTGGGTGTGCCTAGTGGTGTTTTGTCGCTTTTAATTCCTTCCAAGACTTGTGTTATTTTTGTTTAAACTCTTTTCCTTTATTATCGTTGTTGGATTTGAGTTACTAGAACTCCAACTTATCTCATGCTACTAAGTCTTGCGTAGTTTACTTTGGGTCGTTGGTTGGCGTCAGTTCTTTTGCAAAGTTTAGACTTGAGTTTGTTGGATTCATTATTTGATAATATTATTCAAGAGATTTTATATATATAAAAAAAAAAAGACATGCTTCCGCTTTAGCTATTTTATTTAAGAAAATATAGTATTTTTAAATTATGAATTTAGGGTGTTACAATTACTTTCATTATACTTCGGTTCTCACATTCGGATTAGAACCGTCATTATTGACATATAGCTTGGCAAGGTAGTACATGTGTACACCATAACTTAATTTCCAAGTATCTTATTACCATGTCTTAACTTTTGAGATATTTCTCCATACTTGATTCACATGCTAGGGCCGTCCTAGTTGCTCACACATTTCGATGATTATGATTCCCCAATCTCACTATCATTGGTTTAGCCAAGTCTTAATTACTTGGTATCGATTATGCTCAAACATAATCTCATTGATTGAGGTATAAAGCGAGAGATTTATTATCTGAGATGCTATCATTTCTTTATATATATATATATATATATATATATATATATTCTTTGAAAAGAATATCTTGCATGCATTTTCATTCCTTTAAACATGTCCAACCTACTAAGGAGGTTTTAAGGACCAACAACTATCTTTAAGATAAGTTGTAATCTCTCTTATTATGATATAATAAGGGGAATTTATATCTCATGGATATCATATACTTTTCTCTGCTTTTACTCTTACATTCAATGCTAAAGAGTATCTCATTTATAACTTTATTATTATCAGTACTTGGTAAGCCCATCAAGGGTCATTGCATCGATGTGCATCATAGGGGATAATATATCTATTTCACGTCCCAACAGATCTTCTTTACATCATAACTTTTTGATGTCCATCACTTTACTGATCCGAAACTTTTAGGTGACTAAAATAAGTCAATCTACATCATACTCATTGGTTTCAAGAATCGAAGAGAATTCATCATGACAACTTTCAAAGGATATGGATTCGCAATCCAAAATAACAATTTTTACCATTTGAATCAATATGTTCTGTATAGTGAATAATTGGGATCTAGGGTCCGAAGACCAGAATGACGACTCTTGAGATTTCTTTGGTCATATAAATTTGTCGGACCGTCACAAATATTTTCTCGATTACACAAGGACTTGGTTTCAAGATGACACTTTATAAATCTTTGGTTTATAAATTTCTTTCGAAACAAGTGAAATTGATTTCTCAATTGGAACTAGGTCGTAGAGTTAAACTCAATGATGTAAATTGGGTAACGAATAAATTTGAAACCTTATATGCTCGTATTAGGTCATCATAAGTTGTAAGGTTTATCAGCATACTACCCTACATCCCGAACTTTACTCATATTATTTAACTAACTTTTCGATTTATCTCATCAAAATTTTTCTACCACATCGTGGTCTCTTCCTTCGTAAAAATTCACAATACTTACATCAATTCATTCTTTGATCTCATTTCTATTTCGTTCTCAACGAAAAAGTCATAGTCGATTTGGAGTTCCGTCGCGCGTGAACGTCCAAATATAAGGACTATACTCATGTCACTTATCGCATAGTGACATTCATCATCTTGACATCATTTCCATTTCTGCTCGTAAATTTTCTTCTCGTCATTCATTTCGAGATTCTCTTTCCGATCTCGCTTTTGTTCTCAAGATGTAATAAAATCCTTATAATTTATCCTTCTATGTTCTTCGCAAAAGGGATCATACGTCTTAAACAGTCTACGTTCTTTTGGGATAACATACCCATCATCATAATCAACTTTAAGATTCGAAATAACATTTCAAATATTCACATCATAGGTCAATTGTACTAACGTACTTCTTTGAATTTCAAGAATTCAACACATCATATTTGACATATAATTGTTCATTCTTGAGCAACTTCAAACATTAATAACATAATTCATTCCATAACATAAAACCTCATTTCAACCTCCATTCACAACTTCCCTTCTCAATCATTTTCCATAACTTTCATTTCTTTCGAGACATCATTTACTTAGTATATATCAAATATTTGTAATTTTACTTGAATATGCAGTCCCATACCTGCATATTCTTGGAATCCTTTGAGCTTTCCTTGAATATGCAGTCCATACCTGCATATTCTTGGGATCTCTTTTTGAAAAAAATCATTTCTATCCTTTTTCACTTCAAACTTTTCATTTCAAAACTTTTGAGAAGGAATCATTTACCACATTCCAGTTGAGCTTGATGTGATTGAGTGTTGAGCTTTGTCAGCTGACCTTTAGAAGTCTAGTGACTCAATCTAGACTTAACATTAAAGGAAATTTTAGATTCAAAGAGCGAACTGCTCTGATACCACTTTGTAACAGCCCCTAAATCCTAAGTACGATTTAGACGGGATTATTACTCTAAAATGGATGAAAACCATAAAGACCATTTATCATTAAAGCGTGATACATACATCAAGCATATTCTTGAACTTTAATACATAACTTAAGTTCTTGCGGTGAAAACATGTGATGTGTACATATGACGATGTACAATCAAGGTATACTATTCAACGACAACGTTCTATTGCTCAACATCGCTCCATCGCATCGCCACTCAATCTGGATTTAAAACAAATATGCGGTGAGTACAAGAATGCACTCGGTGGACTTATGCGAAAATATTTTCATTAAATTACTACGCCCGTTAGTAACACACGAGGTTTTAGTGTAAATACTGTGCTTACTAAAATATTTTCTCATTTTCAAAAGTTGTGCAGTCGGACATATTTTACATCTGTATGATCCGTATCATTTAAACATAACATTATCATAATTTCATATATATTGGTAGCGAACCAACAACATTTAATATCATCATAACATCATAATATGTTGGTGATGAGCGACAACTATCAATCTCGTTATAAAATCATATGTTGGTAGCGATCGACAACATTCATATCATCACATCATCCTCCTCATAATACATCATACCATCCTCCTCATAAACAATTCACCTCATAAACATTCATACCATCCTCCTCATAAACAATTCACCTCATAAACATTCATACCATCCTCCTCATAAACATTCTCCTCATCATCATAACATTCATCATAAGATGGTAGCGAACCAACACTATTGATAGGATCATACATAAAATCATAAACTCTTTTGGCAGGTAATCATTTCAACATCATTTCTCAACAGAGAGCATTGTAAAATAAACATTTGATAAACATTTTATCCTCGAGGAGAAAGAAACGCCCACTTGGATTGTAGACTTTCTTAATTCGATTTCGTTCTACGCCAACGATCACGTCCGCGTCCACCTTTACGTAAAAACTAATTTAGTACGTCGTCACGTATTTCGAGATTTTCAAAGTTTAAATAAACATTGATAACTTATACTATAATAATTCGAATTCCTTAACGAACTTAATACGTCGTTCAATCGCGTATCTTAACTAAATATTGCTCGTACTTCGATAGAGACGAGATATGACCTACCATCTCATTTTAACCATTTAGGTTAAACGTTGAACGTATTCTAACGTTTCTCGATAAAATGATTTCAATTATGAAATCTTTTCTCACCAATGAGATATTCTTATAAAATTAATACGTTTCACACGTATTAGTGCATTTATTCAACTTATTTCCTACGTTGAGACTTAAGTCAATGTTTTTGACTTTTCTTGACATATTTTCGAATTATTAACATATTTTATAACAAATGTTCATACAAATCGATTTTCAATCGATTTCTTTTCATAAAACCTTAATTCTCGATGTTTCACGTAAATCAATAAACTTGATTAATATTTTACTTTAATAACAATTAACTTATACTTTATACATTATTTTTCATATCCAACGTTATTTAATATAACGTTTCGCCGTAAACATAGTATACTAGGTTTATAAAATCTCATAAATTCTTAATATGTCTAAAATGTATTATTTTTCTTGATAAAAAGAATTTAAAACCTTAGCCTTCATTTCTATAACTCTCGGCCCTCTTACAAATATTTCACAAAATTCCACCAAAAATTCTTATAAAATCACATAATATACTATATCAATATAGTATCGATAATATGTGTTAACATTAGCTATAGGAAAGTTGGACATCACTATTCTATCACTATAGTTTTCGGACATTATACTTTAATTCACCAAACATTTTTTTCTAAAATTCTAATAAAATTCCACCATACCTAATCATTATCATGTAACACTAATACATCATAATATTCAACAATTTCAACTCACACATCATGAACCCTACTCAAAAGCTCTCGGCCATTTTCAAATATATGCACTCATATTTTCTAAAAATCTAGTAAATTCATATAGCACTTAATCAAGGCCCTAGATCGATAATATGTTATAATCTCACTTAAACAATAATCATACCTCGACATATAATTCTCAATCAATTTGGTAATTATCAAATAATTGCATATAATTTCCAAAATTTCTAATAAATCACAATGAGCTTAACTATCACCATAGATCACTAATCCATCAACATATTAAACACTAACAGTTTCGAGCACAACTATAAAAATCATAACATCCTTAGCTTGCAAATAATTCATCATATATGAAGCATATAACCATACTAAACATTATTTACAAACAATTAAACATGATAACATAATTTATCATGTTTGTATTGTTTAGTATGATTTTGTGCTTATTATTCATATGTTTATGCATGCCGTTTTCAATGATTTGTCCTATTAATGTCGTTGGTTTGATTAGTATTTATCGAATTGGACTTATTTGGTTTGTTTCGATGTTTTGTAGAAAAATGACATTTAATAGGATGAAATGGAGCTTCAAAGATCTATCCTATATTGAAGATAATCTCGATAGGAGTTCGTAGGCGCAAACGGATCTCAATTCGGAGTTCGGACGAGAGAAGCGGAGCGAAACCGCTGATCGCGCCGAGCACGCGCGAGCTGAGCGCGTCCGGCGCCGGGCACGCCCAGCGCGCGCTCCACTCCTCCCAGCGCACGTTCTGCTGGTCCAGGTCCTCCCCAACGCCGGTTTCCTCACCCCCAGCGCCCGCTGCATCTCCCAGCGGCCTCCGCGCGCGACGTCACGCCCATCCGCGTCCGGCGCTGCCTGCTGCCCATCCGACGCTGCACGCTACACCTCGACGTTGGGGAAGCAGGTGGCCTTGCCCCCCGCAAGCACCTTACCTTGCCCCCCGTGAAGCGTCGTCTCGTGTGATATTGCGTCTGGCGCGGCCGCCCGTCCGGCGCTGGGGTTGGCAATCTCTCCCACTCGTGTCCGGCGCTGGACATGTGTCCAGAAGCTTGGCGCGTCCGGCGCTTGGCTCCGTCCGGCGCTGGGTTTCTGTGGCTTTTCACTCCAGGAGCTCCTCGCGTCCGGCGCTGCGCTCCGTCCGGCGCTGGGTGCGAAATTTCGTCTGCTATAAATAATGTTTTAACGCCTGAAACCCTAAGCTCTCTCATTCTAAAACTCACGCTCGCGATTATTTTCGCTTCCTTTTTAATTTCTTTTCCTTTTCTTTTCCTTTTAATTATTTTGTGCTTGGATTAGCAAGTGGATTGTACGATTCCGGATATTTGGAAGATGAATTTGTCTATGAATGGTTGTAAGTTTTTCTGATTTTAATTATGTCTATATAATCGGGATTGGATTAATTTCTGCTATGAGATGAATTATGATTTGTAGAATAATACATGTTAGGGTGTTCTTATTTTGAATCGTGATTGTTGGGTTGATGATTTGTGAATTTCCTATTCGTATTAATTGATTATTTCATGATCTTCATGCATGGTGTTCGAGATAAATAGTGTAGGATGATTGTGTGCTTATATTTGATTATGAAGATATCACGAGCGATTTATATTAAATATGAGTTTGACAAACGAAAGTGATCGAGAGATTGGTTTGTTGTTGGGTAATTGATATATGTGGATAGGGTTTTGCTATTGTGTGTATTTGTTGTGAAATATCCTTCGTAGTTGATGGTGGGGTGGTTGAGAGATCTCCGTCATTAAGTTCGAGTCTAGCATTGATGTAATCGAGAGGTTAGTTAGTGTTGACCGTTTGGTGAGGCGTGGGTATTTTATGTATTATGTGCCGGTCCTTGATTTATTAGTTGCGAGGATAGATTCGAACCTAGAACACCGTCTCCAATTCCGTGTATCGTCAATTCCTCTTGTTGTCCAGTGCATTCTGTTTTATCTCGCTTTATTTTATTTCTGCTTTCGTCCTTTCCGTGACAGCCCCTTTATGTTAGGGCGTTAGTTTTCTTTTCCGCTTCGTGTTTGACATAGAACCGTAGCCTGTTAAGCCTTCCTCGAGAGATTCGACTTGGGTCGACCTTACCATTCTATAAGGACCTCGTACTATTGCGGCGATCGAAAAGAACAATTTGGTCGGAACAAATTTTGGCGCCGATTCTTAGAAGGCTTTAGGCTTTTGGTTTTGTGTTGTTTTGTTTTCTGTTTCTTCCCGTCTTCTTCTTTTTGTTTCTTTCTTTTCTTTTCTTTGTTTCTATTTTCTCCAACCGCGTGTGATCTTGTTTTTGTAGTTGGTGTCTGCAATGCGGGTTACCGCGATACGAATATGGTCATACAGGCTGGAGGAGGAAGCTCGTCGTATTGGGCAAATTCTTCCTTTGAAGAAGGCCCAATCGACTATTTTGAGGGATACCCGTCAGTTTGTGAGCATCGGGCCTATGATCCCTCTGGAGGCATCCTCGAGTTCGTCGTATAATCGGGACCTTTTCTTCCAACAACAGTAGATGGCCGACATTGGAGGAGTCATTGCAGCGTTCCTTCAGCGAGTCACCGGTGAAGCCACCGTAAAGCCGACATTGAAGGAGTCATTGCGGCGTTCATTCAGCGAGTCGGTAGGTGAAGCCGCCGGTGAAGCCAACATTGGAGGAGTCATTGCGGCGTTCGTTCAGCGAGTCCGCGGTGAAGCCGACATTGGAAGACACATTGATGTCGCCCGTGCACGAGTCGACAAAGGTTCGAGATTGTGGAAACACCTATCGGCGTTTAGAGACTCAAGTCGGTCGGTTAGCGGGATAGTGGAAGAATTGGTCTACAACCAAAGTGTGGAGGAGATCTTGAGACAATGGAGCGACTTCTTATGTCATAGTCGATGAAGATGGCGAAGTTGAGGGAGAATCGGGGAAGTTGAGGAAAGTAAAGAGTCGAGGTTTTATCAAGCCGAGACTAAGTTTGAACAACCCGATATATTCCCGATTCGGTTGAAGTATGAGGAGAGGACAAAAGTTGAGGTAGCATCTATAATTTTCAACATCTAATTCTCCAAAGAATTGTGCTTTTGGAGTTGAATTTATTTATTTTTCTTTGGAGAATAGGATGTTTGATTTGAGTTTAATTAATTTATTATTTGCTACCTTAATTGTCCTTTGTGCTTACATTGTTACTATTGATGCTACGGTTGAGATGGTATTCTGCGGTGAAGGACTATGGATAGTCCATTTTCATTGGTGTAGCTCGTGCCATTGAAGCGAGCGCTGCGTGGGAGGCAACCCACCTAATTTATTTGTTTTCTTTCTTTCTCTTTCTTTTCGGGTTTTAATAAGTGAGATGAGAATTGTGGCGAGTTGCATAGTATGAACACTCAAGCCACTGGACGACGTCACCGCCGTACCTCGTTGACATGCTTTTCTCAATTTCAGGGAAGTTCACTTCTACATTTTACATTTATGGCTTTTGTCTAAAGTGTGGAGGTGTGCTTGCCGTCTTTGTGTGTTTGCATTTGACTTGTGTTTGTTTGGGTGTGTCGTCCTCCATTTTATACCTTTTGTTTGGAATTGAGTATGCTTTATCGTCTAGTATACGAGTAGAGTTGAGTGAGCATGATTTGATTGGGTATGCACGTCCGAACTGATTTCTTGTAATTCTTATCGATACGTGACTTGGCTTGATAGTTGTTAATGATTGATCTAGCTGTGGGGCACGTCTAAGTAAATTGTGATGAAGTGATATGTGTAGTTGATTGTCGTTGCTATTTATATGGTCCCCTAGCGTGTCTTATCTCGAAAAAAAATGAAAATATGAAAAAGTTGTTATATATATAAAAAAAAAAGGTTGAAAAAGTTGTTGATGGTTGAATAAGTGAGCTTAAGGTTGGAATAAGGGGCTCTACTCCTCTCACTCTATGTTGCTTCTCGAATGGAAGCTCAAAAGTGATGAGTATGGAAAACCACATTAGGATACTCGGGTTTACAGCTCGAAGGATTGACTTAATGAATATTGTCCTATAATCCTCCTTGAGTCGTCACATCTGGTTTTGGAAGTTGTGTGTTACGTTGAAAATGAGATATGTTATGCAAGGATCTATATGAATTGGCTTTTCGATTATTAAATGCATGTAGATCAAAATCGTGATTTGCTTGGACTAAGCCGCATGTTTAATTAATTGTTGATTCATTATCATGTTGAGAAGTGTATTGGTTTAGAATTTCTAGGATGATGTGAAGTCGTGTTTTATCCATTTAATTTATGTTTTCTTGATTTCTTTTCTCGTGTCGTGATGATGATGTTTGCTTGAGGACAAGCAAAGGTTTAAGTGTGGAGGAGTTGTTTAGTATGATTTTGTGCTTATTATTCATATGTTTATGCATGCCGTTTTCAATGATTTGTCCTATTAATGTCGTTGGTTTGATTAGTATTTATCGAATTGGACTTATTTGGTTTGTTTCGATGTTTTGTAGAAAAATGACATTTAATAGGATGAAATGGAGCTTCAAAGATCTATCCTATATTGAAGATAATCTCGATAGGAGTTCGTAGGGCAAACGGATCTTAATTCGAGTTCGGACGAGAGAAGCGGAGCGAAACCGCTGTCGCGCCGACGAGCACGCGCTGAAGGCTGTGTGCGCGGCCGCCGTCCGGTCTTGAGCACACGCCCGGCTTCCACTCCTCCCAACAAGACGCTCGCTGGTCCAGTCCTCCCAACGCCGGTTTCCTCACCCCGCCGCCTGCCGCATCTCCCGGCCTCCGCGCAACGCCACGCCCGTCCGCGTCCGTGCCGCTGCCGCCCATCCGACGCTGCACGCTATACCTCGACGTTGGGGAAGCAGGTGGCCTAGCCCCCCGCAAGCACCTTACCTTGCCCCCGCGTGAAGCGTCGTCTCGTGTGATATTGCGTCTGGCGCGGCCGCCCGTCCGGCGCTGGGGTTGGCAATCTCTCCCACTCGTGTCCGGCGCTACAGCTCCAGCCGGCGCTGGACATGTGTCCAGAAGCTTGGCGCGTCCGGCGCTTGGCTCCGTCCGGCGCTGGGTTTCTGTGGCTTTTCACTCCAGGAGCTCCTCGCGTCCGGCGCTGCGCTCCGTCCGTGATTGAGTCGCGAAATTTCGTCTGCTATAAATAATGTTTTAACGCCTGAAACCCTAAGCTCTCTCATTCTAAAACTCACGCTCGCGATTATTTTCGCTTCCTTTTTAATTTCTTTTCCTTTTCTTTTCCTTTTAATTATTTTGTGCTTGGATTAGCAAGTGGATTGTACGATTCCGGATATTTGGAAGATGAATTTGTCTATGAATGGTTGTAAGTTTTTCTGATTTTAATTATGTCCATATAATCGGGATTGGATTAATTTCTGCTATGAGATGAATTATGATTTGTAGAATAATACATGTTAGGGTGTTCTTATTTTGAATCGTGATTGTTGGGTTGATGATTTGTGAATTTCCTATTCGTATTAATTGATTATTTCATGATCTTCATGCATGGTGTTCGAGATAAATAGTGTAGGATGATTGTGTGCTTATATTTGATTATGAAGATATGCGAGAGCAGATTTATATTAAATATGAGTTTGACAACGAAAGTGATCGAGAGATTGGTTTGTTGTTGGGTAATTGATATATGTGGATAGGGTTTTGCTATTGTGTGTATTTGTTGTGAAATATCCTTCGTAGTTGATGGTGGGGTGGTTGAGAGATCTCCTGTCATTAAGTTCGAGTCTAGCATTGATGTAATCGAGAGGTTAGTTAGTGTTGACCGTTTGGTGAGAGGCGTGGGTATTTTATGTATTGTGTACCGGTCCTTGATTTATTAGTTGCGAGGATAGATTCGAACCCTAGAACACCGTCTCCAATTCCGTGTATCGTCAATTCCTCTTGTTGTCCAAGTGCATTCTGTTTTATCTGCTTTATTTTATTTCCTGCTTTCGTCCTTTCCGTGACAGCCCCCCTTTATGTTAGGACGTTAGTTTTTCTTTTCTGTTTTCGTGTTTGACATAGAACCGTAGCCCTGTTAAGCCTTCCTCGAGAGATTCGACTTGGGTCGACCTTACCATTCTATAAGGACCTCGTACTATTGCGAGCGACTGAAAAGAACAATTTGGTCGGAACATTTATCATTAGGAACATAAGCTTATATATTAAAATTTAACGGTTAGAAATCAAAAATTTTAACGTATGAATAAAGCGTGTTCGATTCCTAACCTTTTAACCGGCTTTGATCTTTGATGTAAGGGATTTGGTATCAAGGATTGGGTGAAGAACTATTGAAGAACACTCTTCTTACCCTCTCAAAGGTTCACGGCAGTAAGGGGTTTTGGGAAGGGGAAATGATTTGTTTGTTGTAATCCCCTCAATTATGTACCAAGCAAAAAGGAATAAAGACTACACATTTAATGCAAAATCCTCACCACTCACGGTAATGTGTAGAAATAAAAGAGAGATGTTTTGTTTGATGTACTTTTATTTACTAAATAAACTAATGAATAACATGATTTACACTTAATTCCTTTTGTACTCACGGCACACACATATATACAAGATATATTACCATGGTGACTCACCAATAATATTATGTAATCTCTTACATATATTTAATACACTTACACAATTTTTTGAAAGAAACAACATGATCACACAATGCATTCCTCCTAGCCGTCGGTGCCCTCAATCTTGAGCAAAGGGAGTTATTAAAATTTATCTTTTACACAATACTTAAAGTCTACACATTGCCAAATGCAAGACCTCATCAATTAAGAGTTTCAAAAAAAACTTCCTACCTCACTTGTCAAACACTAAATACACGGCTATCACTTATTCATGAGACATCCACTTGATTCATCTATTAGTTACTTGGTTATTGTGTACAAAATATATCCCACTTGATCCTCAATTAAATTATCTTGGTTATTGTGCTAAATACTTCATATATTACACATATTACAAATATTTACGCATTACAAATATTTACGCAGCATGATATGAGATAGCAACCTTTTTGATTCCTTGAATCCCAATTGTATCATTCATAGCACTTTCCATTTAAGTGCCCAACATTTGACTTTTCTTGCCATTTATAGATATATATATATATCATAATATATATCTTAGATGATATATTAAATCATAGGAAAAATAATTAGAAAGATTCATGTGTCAAAACCCTAATTTTCGAAGTTAGGGTTTTCGAACATTGCACATTTTATTCCATAATTATTCCTTAATTCTCTAGAATTATTTTGTTGATAAATAATGCTCTTATTACATAAAATAATCATAGGAATTTAAATATTATAATTCCTTGATCATTAGATTCATTATTCTAATCGTCTCTAAACGTTGACGTTTGAAACGCCTCAAACGCTCATAATCGACCTATCTCAAAAAGGTCGTAATAAAGTCGTAATGACTTTATTAACTCATTTCATTAATAATGAAATTTAATTCTAAGCTTCATTGTTTAGAAAAATTAATGTAATATTAACTATCGATATTCAATCGACGTTAAAATATTCTTTAGAAAGAAATTATATAATCTATATCCCTTAATTCACAATCATTAGTGAATATGATATAAGAATTCATTATATCATAAATAATCAAAATCCATATTCGATAATTTACTATTTAAAATTTTCGAGGCGAAACCCTAATTTACGATTTTCATTATCGTAATTGGGCTTTAAATCTTCGGATATTACATTCCATCTCATCATCGGTGATGGATCCTCCTGGATCTTTCTCGGGGTCTTCATGGGTCTTCATCGTCGGTTTAGTGCGAGAGCCACGGCCTCTGATTCTAATGACTCTAGCTTCTTCCCGCTAGGTCTCGGCGGATCTCACCATGATCTCCTCATGGCGGTGGTGAAAATGGAGAAGCGATAAGACGGGCACATGTTTCTCTCGCGGCGCATGCAGTTAGGCCACGTGAATCGTCAATCTCTATATTATCGTGGCACAAGGGTCCGTGTGGGGATGGCGGCCGAACGAACGGGAAAGTGGCGGCGGTAGAGATGGAAGTTGGCATGGAATGATTTGTGGCGATGGTGCAGGCGGGCAATGACGGGGCTCGAATCCTATTGGTGCTAGGACCGAAGGTGAACTATCGGGACGGAAGGTCCACCTCGAATATGTTCTTGCCACGGCCAGCAAGAATGCGCTTCCATCGATGCCAAGCGAGACACCTCCGGGTGAAGCCACTGAATCTCATCATGCTAGGTGTACACCCTCTCGGGAGATATGGTCCACGGTGTAGCTCCGTATATCATGAATATGTAGCTCGAGGATCGATGAAATGGGCAAGTCCGCCTCAAGATCGAAGCTCTCTCGGCGACGATAGATGTAATCTGCCGATATCTCACGGGCATATCCTCGCGATCGGATGGCAGTCTTGCGATCAGTTGAAGCACACCGTCACAATGTGACGTACCACGGCATGTGCAGAGCCAATGACGTACTAAATGAGCAAAGAACTCGCCGATGTCTTTTACTCGGTACATCGGTCGGAACGGTGAGCGTACCACCTCGCCGGTGTGACTCTAGAAGATAAAGGAGCCTAGTCGTAAAACCGTCCGAACCATCTTATATTCCTAAGTTCTTATGAAACTACTTTCATGGTTTGGTCTTTGGGAAGAGATTGCATGGTTCCTTAGGACATAACAAACGTTTGATGCCTAGCATTCGGGTAAAGGCTAAGTGATCACCCCATCTTATCGAGTCTGGATTCCTTACTTCTACTCACGTTATAGTATCACATCATATCCGTTCTCATTATGCACTTACGATTCATCATTTCTTTTATACCTTCATAGCGTTATACTTTTTTTTTCACTTATGCCACGATAGAGGCAACACGCCGTGTTCGAATTCCTTCACGTAGAGGTTGGGACCTATAACAAAGCGAACCTCCGGTTAAGCAATCGCTTCATCATCGTGAGACTCGTCGCGTTCTCATCATCGAATCCGTTCGGATTGTGATTCCTAAGATTTCTATGTTCTCGTTCCTTCTTAGTATTTCGTTCAATTGGGGATGCTTATGTTCTCATATGAAGTTCGGCACAAAAGAGATCATGCGTCTTAAGAGTCTATGTTCTCATTGGAAAACATACTCATTTACATCATGCTTCGCATACAACAGTAAACACAGATCGCGACACATTGTGCGATAATCAAATATTCTCATTTTCTCATTTACCAAGCTCCTAAACCTTATAACTTTCTTTCAAACTAATGACCAATAAATTGAAACAACTTTTCGATTTCAAAAATTTTCACTTTCCAAAATATTTTTCAACTTCCCAACAAGGCAATATTGAAATTTCAATTCACATTTCATATACTTCCATCATTTCAAAACAACTTTTAGTTGAGATAGTTACCTTCTTCCTCGTTGAGCAGGACGACGATGGAGTGCGGTGCGATGTGATCAAATACAAATAATTTCTAGACTCGATTTTCAACTTAGGATTCAAGGAAAGGGTTTGAGGGTTCGAGCGAACAAGAGCTCTGATACCACTTTGTGACGACCCGACTTCCCAAGGAAGTACGGATCATATGGATCGTCACTGGTATGATAAAGCAGCGGATATAAACACAACTAATCAATGCAATTAACCATTTAACTACTCAATAACGCATAGCCTCAAAAGTGACAGGCTATTCAATACCAACTCGAGTCACAGAAGGACTCGTCAAAAGGTTCGAGGTTCAAATATAACCTAATCAGGGCACAATTCAAGGAACGAGGTACGACCTCAAGTTTAATACGGTATGAAAGCAGTTATAATGAAAACATCAAAATAATATCAGAGTTAGGCAGCAAATAAACGTATGGACATGTATATAACGATGCATGCCCAAGGTTCTAGAAACCTTTCTAATAAAGCATCAAAACAACTGCTACTCTGCACCACCTCGCACCCATCATCGATCCTTGCTCAACCTGCACATCAAAAACGAGATGCAGGGCTAAGTACAAAAGTACTCGGTGGACTCATTGCCGAAAACATTTTCTTTATCAAAAGTTATTGAACTGCCCACAATAGTACATGAGGATTTTAGTTGAAAGACTCATACCTATCAAACATTTTATCGTTTCTCAAAAGTCACAGCTCGACTATTTCATTCACGTTGTTTCCATATCGATCATTCATTCATTCATTCATTCGCGCACTATGAAGGTGGCCACCTACACATAGTCGACGTGACCGGTCGAGGTAGCTAACCTTAACACACAGTCACACGTGTACACAATCCGAGTTAGTCATCAACTAAGTCGGATCCGATCGTTACCCTTTTTTAACGTTGGTGGACCAACACATTCACATACCACATGGGATATACCAATCTCAGATAGGATAACAACAAAACATAAACATTTGGCAGTCAATAACATTTCATGTGATAATATTTCATAAAACTTTGTAAATCATGCTTTGAGTTTATGCATAACACTTTTGTTTCAAGAAAGCCCACCTGCTAATCCAAAGCTAGTAAGTCTAAGTGAGCAGGGTGTGGTTGTTCTTCCTCGCCGACTACGCATTTATCAAACCCTTCATAAGAAAATAACATTTCTTAGATTCTTTCTATCGATCGAAGGTCGTTTATAGATTCGACTTAAAGTTCCCAATTAGGGTTTCTTTATGATTTCATGTGATTGTTTTAAGATAATTTCTATTATCTTGCATTCTCAATTCCCAAGCTATATTACTTCATCGTTCATAGGTGAACTTCAATTATGAATCACATATTCCGAGTCTATCCTCGACTCTTAACCTTAGTTTTATTCTAAACGTTATTACGTTATAGATTGTCGGTAATCAAATTGTGATTGGTATATTAGGATATTCTCGAGCCACCAACTAGACTTAACAATTATAGTTACGTCCCAGTAGGTTATGTTGACGACTTGTCGTGTTAGCACGACAAATAAAAGATGAGTATCGACTTATGATTCAAGTGAGCACATGCTATCATGTAAGTAAGTACTTAAGAATAAACGAAGTGCTTTGGGAATATTAACTCGACTTTTGGGACATAAGGATCGACATCTTATGTTCTACTCTTTTACACATTACTTATTGTTTGTTTCTCTTAACTCATCTGGAGATTATATAAGTCGATAATCGTTATTCGTTATCGAGTTGTTTTAACGCTCAATCTAATATCGTATTGGGTTGTCGTTATTGAGTATTAACGTTGTAGCTCGGCTTTTGGTTTTCTAACTTAGGAACTCACGTTTGAGTATCCTTTTAATAGTTGCAAACCCTAATTTATGTCTAACTTCGATTCTCGTTGATTCATTCTTAAGTTATCGAAATTGGTCGATTTCTTTTGATTCTCGTACATATAGTATTATGTTGTTTATGTTTGGGGTTTTGGTTTGTCGATTTAACATAAACATAAACATTCAACACCCAACAATACCATACACAACATAAACTATACTAAAGCATTAGAAACCCTAATTTCTAACATAATATACAATCATTGTGTATGTGTGCATAAATGTTCCATTCATTCACCATAATCACAACCATTTATTCTAAGCTTATAATTTCACTATCATAGCATTATTTAACATTAGAAGTAAACCCATACTTAGCCATTTTGTTACGTTTTCAATAATTAGCAACAATTAGCATATGTATCCAATAAATTCCAATAAAATCATGTTATACTCCTATCATACTATAGAGTTTAATTACCAACTCAATATCATCATATAAAATTTTAAATCATAGGTTAAAACATATAGTTTTCGGCAATCACCATTTAATGAGCTTTGGTGTTCAATAAATTCCACAAAAATTATATCATGCTTATACCATATACTAAACATGAAATATCATTTCATATCATGCATTAAAATTTAAACCCATGCTTTTCACCCTAATATATTTTCGGTAATCACATATATATATACATACTCAATAAATTTCATTTCTTCACAACATGTTTATATTATGCAATAACATGTAATATTAACATTAAAAATCAATTAATATTTATAATATGAACCAAATGCTTGGAATTCTTTTTGTCCTCACACATATTTTACATATGTGTTCAATAATTCCCAACAATGCATATTAGGTTCATATTATTTCTACACATAACATATCCTATCATTTTCAACAAATGAAATCAAATAAATCCTTAGATATATACATATAGTTTTCGGTATTCAAAGGGAAAATAGGAGTAGTGTCTCAAAAATTTCAAGATTAATATATGATGTTCATATCATATATTAAACACTATATCTCAACTATTTCTCAACAAATAAAATCAAACAATGGCTTAAAAATACTTAAATATATTCTGCCCATTTTAAAAAATAGGAGTAGTGTTTCAAAATTTCAAGATTAATATATGATGTTCATATCATATATTAAACACTATACCTCAACTATTTTCCAACAAATAAAATCAAAATACAAGAAAATTCCAAAAATATTCTGAAAATTACCATATTTATTCTACATGCTCCTAATACATCAACAAGCAACAATATCAAATAATATTCACAAAAGCATGCTTGATCACATATAAAAAGAAATAAAGCATAAATCAAAAAATATTAAACATGCTCCAAAAATTCTGAAATTTTAACTAAAGCCTTAGAACATCATTATAAGCATTTTTCATTCATGGCTTGAGAGCATTTGATGGCTCAAAAGTCACGAAAAAATTGAGGAGCAAAACTAGGGTTTTTTGAGAAATAAATCAAAAAAAATCAAAAAAATTTCTACTCCATTACAAATGGAGAGAATGATGAATACTACCTTTTTATGGTCTTAGAATAATTATTGAGGGTTGGAAAGGTTTGAAATGGAGGATTAAAGGCTCCAAAGTGTGAAGAACAAAGAAGAAAATTTGAAAATGAGAGAGAATTTTGGTTCCCAAGTGAGAGGCTGTAATGGAACGGTTCACCCACTGTATTGGCAGCCTAAAGGGCTGTCGTTACTCATTTGGGGTGGTCTTGGTGGTAGTTGGAAGAAGGATTGGTCAAATTACCCGTTTTGGCATGTTAATACCGACTCTTTAAGTTTTAACTCGCTTTCGATTGATTTCTCGGAACCTTAAGGTTTTATTTTCTTAAATAGCCTTTAAAAGACTTATTTCAATGTTTATAAAAATTTCATGAATTTCAGACGGCATCCGATAAGTCAATTCCGAGTTATCGCGAAAAAAATGTCCGTGATTAAATTATGCTCATTCAAAATTCTATTGAATTCTTGAGCTTTCATAATTTATTTGTGTCTTATAAATCATTTCTTATTGATTTAGACCCTTGGTTCGAGTTTGGTTCTGTTCGAAATGTTTAGGGTTTTTCCCAGTATATTTTCCTGCTTCGGTTAAGTTCTTCAAGAATTTCTTTCTAAATTGATTCTTATAATTTCTAAACTCATAATAATATATTCCTTCATGATTTTAATTGTTATCATGAATTATCATGGTTAGCACGGACTGAAAGTTGATCCGGCTCGTAAATAGTGCTTTTAAGACTGACCGGGCAAGTATGCCCGAAAATACTCATTCTTTGGCTTCTCACATGTTTTTGCGAGAGGATTCTAGAATGAAATCCTTTTGTCAAGATTCATTCTCGATCTTTCATTCTATGTTCAGGCTATTCAGAAAACCCTAATCCGCTAGGACTAGTCATTAGTTTTTGATTTCTCTAGTTTTCGATCTCCGAATCGATTCTAATTCGTTTCGTTGGTTAACTTAAACATAATTAAGGTCTAAGAACCACAATTAAGTGATTTAAACATCACAAATAAAAGTTTTAAATTTTTTAGGTTATTACGTAATCCATATCTTCCGATTTCAAAACTCAATTTCTAATAAAATGCTCTTTACTTGAAATCCTTTTTTAAAACTCAAATGACATAGTATAAACATCAAAATTTGATTATAAAAATATTTTTATCCTCAAAAACCATTTTAAATATTTTGCTCTTAATCGGAGCTTAATCGGCAAACGCCGATGTCACAAAAGCATAGATTTTGAAATTCTTAATTTTCTGAAATCAAGACTTCATTGAGCATGTATCTATCATCTCAAGACCCTTGGAATCTAGGTCTTCTTATTCTAAACAAGACCTAAGAATCTTATCTTAGGTTCTATATCGAGTCTACCTCGATTTCTATTTTCTCGATTCGAAGCTTAACATAAAAGCTTCTAGCTTAAACAACTCTTTCTTAAGGATGCAATGCACTTCTTATAAGCTCTTAATCAAGAGCTAATCCCTGCTACAGAAATGCGGGGTATTACATGTAACCCCAAAAATTGTTGCATATTATTGTCAAGTACATACTAACGCGATAGGTGCAATTATTAGATCTGTAGATCTCCCAGTAGATGTTTTCATTGGCAGTAGACGTTTTCATTGGTACATGTTAGGTTATATATGCTTATTTTGAGTTATTTACTCTAATATTTCTAAAATAAAATGCATGTTATGTTGTGAAAATGTTTTAACAAAATTATTGTTCAACTCCATCATGGCTCCATCAGATTGTGCACGGATCTCTATTCGGTAGGTTGATCACCATCTTGAGTATTGACCATCAAGGATATGGGTTGAAAAGGGATAGACCCTGGAAACCGAACATGGGTTGGCTGGATACGTTCTGGGTCGAGATATTGATATTAAATCCGTCGGTGGTAAAGACCCGAAATTATTATGGGAGTAACATTAATAACGGATCAGATATATGAAAAATATTTTGCTTACTTAGAAGTGGCTTTATGTTTTGAAACCTTCTAGAGTAAGTTCTCTAAACATGGATGTCATGACTTTGTTTTTATGAAATGTTACAAAAACCAACTGGGTACGCTAGTACTCACCCCAAATCTTTTCAAATGTTTTTCACAGATGGAGGACGGTAGAGCGGGCGGTGCTGAGGTGTAAAACTGTGGGTCCCTTCATGTCTTCAGCTTCTGTGTTTCATGTATTAAAGTTGTTGTGATGCATTTTTGTCCTTTCGTTCTACACTCTGATTTGAGAAAAAGATTTATTATGATATTGTAATATGCTATGGGACTTGGTACGAGCATGTTATATGGTTGATCAGGTCTAGAATGAATAAGGTATAATACTATTTTGCCTTCTGTGCACTACGGTTGTCTATTCAGTGATAGTTATTTGACAAATTATGAATGTTGTTGATATATATCTATTGATTGACTATTTGTTATTCACTCCTCTTCGGATATGTCTTAATTATAGAGGAGATGTTGTCCAATTTTCTTGCCACATCTTATTGTCATGTATGCATTATATATCCCCATTTCTTCCCCGTCTTATCCTTCATCCCTAGTCATTCCCCGACATCAGTGTCTTCCCTCGAAAATTGGAGCCTAAATGGTATCAAAGTAGTTTTCTTGACCTTGACATTGCGTTTTCATCATTATTTATGTTGCATCAGAACAGTTCATTTGTTTTATATCTTATATATTCTTAGAATTAAGTGTTTAGAAATTATTCTTCTAAACTGTTCAACAAGTACAACTACCCTCATCTCACCGTCATACCGTCTCTTTTAAAGAGAGGGTGATGTATGCGTTTATCTGTTGATATTTTTATATGACTGTGAAAATGATGTAAGCATTATATTTCAAGTGATTTAACATGATGAGTTTACGTGAGTAAACATGATATGATTATGTGATGGATAAGAATATGGATATGGATAGAGGTATGGATATGGATACCAATATGATATGGATACAGATAAGATATGTCGATAGGACGGACAAGTCTATACGACCATGAATGAAAATCATTGATATGAGAATAATACTATGTTACTAATATGGTTATGAATTGATGAAATAAATCTATGTGATTTCCTAGGAATGCGATGTTGACCAAAAACTTGTTTACTGGATAAACAAATGCTTAAAAGTTAATCTTGTATGTGTTTACATGATTATTGTATGATTATTATTATGGATATTGTCATAGAGATACTGATATAATGTATTGGTGTTTGGGACTACTCGAACGATTCGACCAGAAAATGGTACTAGATTATTGTTATTTTATGATAGACCGACATATTGTTATTTTATGATACACCAACATGTAAGTTTATGGATATTCAATGAACTAGAAAGCATTGACTAAAAACATACAAAATAGACGAACATGTTCATAGATTCAAAGAGTGCATCAAATATGTACATGAACCACTGAATGTATTTTGAAACAAATTTGTTTTAACTATGGAGACATACTAGATGAGGAGAAATTGTTATAAACTATGAGAAAGATCATAGGAGTGGTGGAGAGACGAAACAAAATCCCTCAAAAATATCTTTTTTGAATTACAAGCAAAACAACTCACGAATCGCTCGGGCGTTTACATACCTGTCGTAATAATGATTTGCATATGGCAAATATTCTCCCCTTAATTTTTCCAGTTTTATAGTTTGCAGTAGTATATCTACTAATAAAGGTCTTAAACCCTAATCAGAGGGAAGACAAACGCAGCTACATCAGACAAAGCAATGTGTTAAACCAATGTAATCCAACCCTTCAAAAGAGATCAACAGATGCAGAAAAGTTTACATACAACATATTTTCGTCCTACCTCAACTCGGTGTGCAAGATGGGGCTCGGGTCGACTCAGTGTGGAAGATGGGGCACAGGATGTGTGGCGCGGTGCGCCTGCGGGGCACAGGCGCAGTGGACCGATGTCAAGCTGAGACAGCCGCTGATTATGAGGGAGTGTCGGCCGGGGCACGTGTGGAGGGCCGGGAAAGAGTCATATAGGGCCTGCACAGCCGGTGGTGTGAGGGCCGTGCACTGGCTGATATTGAGGTTCGTAAGCCCTTCCTCCTCGTACCTGCTCTTCACGGATGCCCAAACATCATGCTTGCTCCTCACTCGGCTTTGTGCTAGAGAGTACATTGCCCTGTCTGTTATATTCTGGCAGTAGTACAGCCCCAGCGACCTCAGGTGGAGGCAGTTGTTTGCCAATGCAACCATAGGCGGATCTAGGTGGGAGCTGCACCGGGCTCCAGCCCGGTGCAAGTCCCAAACTTTTTCTTCCTTTTATGTATTATATTAAGTCCAATTCAAAATTAGCACAGTCCAAAATAATTAAAAAATTAAAACAAAATTATTATTGTTGGATTTTCTTATATTTTTGACCCATGAGAAAAGCACATGAGAAACTTATAAAAATGAAAATGGTCAACAACCATTTTTGAAGGGAGAAATTGAAGTAGCCAAAACAGAAAAATTCGTAGCCTTTTTTTTTCCTCTCGGATTTTCAGTGCGCAGCTTCAGAAAAATTTCGTTTCCTAGGGATTGAACCGTTAGATCACTGTGATTTTTGGACAGAAGCTTCACAGCATCTGGGCCAACGTTTTGGATGGTGGAGATCGGATTTTGAGTTTCGAAGGTCTGGTTTTGTCGATCTCAATAGAGGAGAATTTTTGGTAATATTTTTCTTGTTCTTTGCTCGATTTTGATTCCATACATCTTGATGTGCTTATTTTCGAGTGTATGATATTTTATATGCCTCTAATATAATTTAGAGAAGATTGTGTACTATTCCATTGTTGATTATAGTGGATTTAAAAGACTCTAGTAGTCCTGTGGTTTTTTTCCTCTCTTTCGTTTTAAGAGGTTTTCCACGTTAAAATTTGTGTCTCCTTATTGTTGTGTGCCTACTATTTTCAATGACATATATTGATACTTTTGGAATACCCTATTTGTTTGAATCCTCAAAGATTCATATTCATACGAGTCGGGAAAATTAGCCAAACAAAGGTGTCATATTCTTCCTCAGCGCTGCATCTGCTCAAGTGTTTGCTGATATTGCTCTCTGCCCATTCGAAGCTGTCAAAGTTTAAGTTCAATCGCAACCAAATTTTGCCAGTGGTTTGGTTGATATATTCTCTAAAGTTTACGCTAAAGAAGGGTTTATATTGAAATAAATTTTATTAAAAATATAAATATAAACTCAATTATTGATGGATTTTGTATATTGAAATCTCGCAAGACAACTTATGAAAACATAGAAATATTTTAGCATTTATGATATTTAATACTCCAAAGTATTTATTTCCAGCCCACCCTATCATCAACTCCTGGATCCGCCCCTGAATGCAACGACACTCTCGTCTATTGCAACGTAAATTAATTAGGCCAAAAGAAGAAACGAGAAGAAAGGAAAATAGCAAATCTAGCTACTCAAAGTGAAAGAAATGTAAAGACAGCAAATGAAGCTCCATCAAGCAATGGTTTCTACCACCATCACACATGATTTTAACTACCATGATAGTTAATACGCCTAACCAACGAGTTTGAAGCATTAATATACTTCCTTCGCTAAAAGGAGTGAAGCTAAATGTAAGACTAAACCGACTCCTTACATATGCATTACACAAATCTGGTGCAACCAACTCTATTAGAACGTCCAGGAAAGCAAGGCAAGAACCACAGATCAGTTCTTAACCTAGTCTAGCGAGAAAGGTCGGAAGATATGTGCACCTGATTACTGTAAACACTACTCCTATGCGACAATCATCACTACCAAATGTCAGCTTTCATCTATTTGACCAATTCAAATTGGTTGCAATGACCGTAACAATTGGTTGAAACAAGAGAAACTAAATGTTCTTTTCCCCCCAATCAAGTTCTGATATGAACCCTAGCTCATTAAAATCAATACATAACATTCTGAAATTAAGTAAACGAACCAATACCTGTGATAAGAACACATCCGCACAAGTCAAGAGCTCTAAGATTAGGGCAACCATAGGCTAAACTTTTAACACCTTCATCACCCACCCGGTCACACCATCCAAGATTCAACGACTGCATTTGATGACAGTTGTACCCAATCGCCTGCACAAAGCACATTGCAACACTTGATAGACTAACTTATGCATTAAAAGACAGGAAAGTAAATGAGCACACAATTTTCCAGTACCTTCAACGCCCTATCCGTGGCGGTCCTAACACAACCACAAAGATTCAAAATTTTCAGTTTCATGCAACACCCAGTCAGATATCCAAGAGCAGTATCACTGAAGCCTGTACAGCCACTGATATTCAGCTTCACTAGATCCGGACAACCATGCGCCAATGCATACAAGGAGCGATCAGTGAGTCTGAAGCTCTTACTAAGATCCAACTCTTGAAGTTCAAGACAGTGAGCCGCTATTTTTTCAACTGCGTCATCCTGGAGTTGTGGTGTGTCCTGCCTCAAAACGAGCCTGCAGTTTCGTGAACTCAGGGCCAGTGATAGCACCAGATTGTTCATGTTCTTCTTGCACCTGGCAATATGCAAAATCAATCAGAAACCTCATATCATGCTGCATTACTCGGTCCCAATAACATCTCAGGTGGTATGTTCGATAAAAACTCTTTCTTTGTATTCTTATCTTGAAAACTGACTTCATAAACAAATGAAAGGAGTGTGATAAGGATCTGGACGACGAAGAGATGTTTAGTCCAGAACACTTTAAACTAGAGGGTAAATGGGACAAAGCCCACAATTTCCAAATGAGAAACTCAATATAGTATACCAATCAAATGCATATACTCATTCAAGAACATTTCACAAATTCAACTGTCGAAAACCCTGTTCCGAAACCAAGTAAATAACAATAGGATCGTAAATAGACTCTCTATAAGAAACGAAGCAACACGAAAACGTAATCACGCAAATAATCTCATTCAGAACATAGAAACATCCCAAGAAGTCAACAAAACGAAAAAAGATGCAGCTCTAACTATAACAAGAAAACCAACACAAGCAACAGAAAAGATAGAATCCACTTTAAACATAGAGATTTATCAAAAACATTCAACTCTGTTGTCAAACTTCAGCAAAATCAACAAGAAAATTTTTCTACCACAATTTTTCTTTAGCAATCAACTAAAAACAATCCAAAAAACAGAACATAAAATCTTAGGGCTCATGAACATACAAAGGTAGCAAACACGAACACAGAAATTTTGATAAGAGAGGCCATACTTTAGCGAGGAGAGAGAATATGTGCATATACCAAGAAAGAGAAAGATGAGTAAGGCCCCATGAAACAGCATCCCTCCATCCATGACAAACCCCAGAAGCCACAATCACCGTCTGATCATTCACCAGTGACAAAATCCTCAGGAACAGCTCCACCGGAATATCCTTCCACTTTGTTATCCTTTTCCGTAAATATTTCTTCTTCTTTTTTTCTTGTTGTATTGTACCGAGAAATTATTGAAAAGGTCCTTTTTCTTCTCCTTTTCTTCTTCCTATTTTTCAAGCAAAACACTTGATCATAGAAGGGGTGATCAATTGAACACAGATTATTACTGGTGTCGGAAAATTAAAGGGAAACTGACTGAAGGTGAGCGTGTGTGTGTGTGTGTGCAGAAGCAGAAGAAAAATACTATACCTCTGAGATTTGGTGATGTATAGAAAATAAGGATTTAGCCTTGTCAAAGACTTGAAGCTTATAAGCTGTGTTGTTTAAATGTTTAGAGTGATAGGCTACGTGTTATATGAACAGTGAGGTGTGTGAAAACACGGCGCAGTGAATAATTTTCATGAAAAATGTAGTCCCAGATCTGGAATTTTGGTTTAATTTAAATTAACACGGCACAGTGAATAATTTTCATAAAATTCTAGTCACATATTAATATTATTGACACTGTCAATATTTTTCCTGATAATCTATTTGATACAAGAAAACCAGCTGTTTAATTATTTAGATTTAATACTTTGTTGCGTGTAAGTTTGTTGGTGTCTAAAACCTACCATAGAAAATGCTTCATCCTTCCCAAAATTATACTTGTAAGTATTTTTGTGCGCCCAAACCCCTTTCTCCATTAAATACGCATTAATTTAACATATTCACTGAATGTCTTTTAAAAACAATAATTTCCACATTAAATAATGTTAATAGCAGCAAATAACATAATCTTTTATCTATTTTTAAATTTTAGAGACTGTTTCTATAAAAGAATTTCTATCTATATAATACTTCATCCGTCCCATTATTATTGGTACGTTTTTCTTTTTGGGCTGTCCCATTAAATTTGTTTGTTTCCAAAAAAGGAAACACTTTTTACACTAAAAAGTATCTCAAATTTCGTGTCACTCACTACTTTACACACAAAACACAACTCTTATTAATCTACGCGCAAAAAAAAGAGGAGCCATCATTATTGGGACGGAGGGAGTATATAAAAGTAGCAGCGGATGGCCGAAAATAGTAAGCTTCAGTTTATTAAAGGGTTATTGGTGTATAAATATTTACACCAACTTTGGATCAATTTTGATTTTTTCCACGAACTTTAAAAATTATCACAAAATACATAGACTTAATGACTTTGATGTTTTTTACCATGATTTTAAATTCATGCCAAATTAGATCTGACTTGACATATCAAAAATTTACTATAGACTAAACGGTTAGTGATATAAATGACAACGTAGAGAGAGGACATAAAACATCATCGTTCTATCAAAATAAATCATATTTTTTTTATTTCTATGATTTATCGCGTCAACCCTCATTACAAAAATCAAGTCTTCTCGTTTGTTTCATTGTTTGGTTCTAGTTGGGATCAAAACAATAGTCTCTCTACGATGTCGTTTATATCACTGACCATTTTGTCTATGGTAAATTTTCGAGATGTCAAGTCAGATTTAATTTGGCTTAAATTAGAAATCGTGGTAAAATCAATAAAGTTATTAAGTTTGTGTATTTTGTGATAATTTTTAAAGTTCCTTGAGAAAAAACAAAATTGATCAAAAGTCGGTGTATTTATGCACTAAACCCTTTATTTAATGCATTTCATCATTTATATTTATGATTATTTATTTTAGAATATAATTTTATACAATTAATTCCTTTAAACTTATGGTAATAATTTTAGTAACTTTTTGAAATCAATTTTATTAAATATTAAATAAATTTGGTTTCTATGCTTTTATTACATATTAATGTTGAATAGATAAGAATTCGCAAATCAAATGTTTATATAAAGTAATTATACTTTGGAGCAAAAATTATGTATTATTTATAGCAAAAAATATATCCTCAATATCAGCAATTCCTTAGTACTCCATCTGTCCCATTATTTTTGGCTCGTTTTTCTTTTTGAGCTGTCACATTAAGTTGGCTCGTTTCCAAAAAAGGAAATAATTTTGCACTAAAAAGTGACTCGAATTTCGTGTCATACACTACTTTACACACAAAATACAACTCCCATTAATCTACGTGTAAAAAGAAAGGAGACATGATTCATGGGATGGAGGGAGTATCATTTAATGAGACACACGATTAGTCTATACATGCAATATATTGGTCCAGTCTTTATATGTAGCTGTTACGTATATTTTTATTCTGACTCCCAATGCGAATGAAAAATTGATGGATCCTGTTGGGTACGTAGTGGTGTATCAAAAGATATATCAATTAGGTAAATTTCAAATCTTTTTCTTTAGACAAGACTGACTGGTTACTGGTGTATCTAGTCGGGTAATTGACAATCAAGCACTGATGACAGTACAGCTGGTCAGTTTAGTTAAGGGGCTTGTTTTTTTGTCGATAAAAATGAAACATCTTTTGGTTCACCTTGAGAATGTATCTTCATATGCATATCTCACACGTTTATTCCGTTGCAAACTGTTGAAACTCTTTTAAATTCTAAATATGTTGAACTCTTGAATATCCTAATAGTTATTACGTTATCAACTATTGTTTGATCAGACTCTTTGAATCGACCTTATATGTAAATTATTCATTTTCAACCTTCATATCACTTATGCTTTCGTGGTTACTCATGTTTTCTTACCAATGGTATGACTTAGAAATCAACACTAAAATTCTCTTTCTTTTCTACTTCTTTAATCTAATCCCAAGTCGCGGTCTGATAATGTAGTCATTCATGAATAGCATGGTCGGGCTATGACAAATTTAGTACGCAGAGCATATATAATTTGATTCGACTTTTCTTAAAAATGAATCTTTTGTTGGAATTAAAAGAGAATGTTGAATTTTTTTTTTCTCGGTGGAAAATTTACTTACAAATCTAATAATATTTAAAAGATGGGATATTACAATAAGATATGTGAATTTTTTTGATTTTGAAATAAAGTACTATGTAATAAATTATTATTAATTACATTAGTTTAAAATCTTTTGAATTTTCATGTGTATTACTTCAAATAAACTATTTAAAAATAAAATTTATTATTAATAATATAGATTTTAGATTTTAGATTATAGACTACAAATGAAATTGTTAGACTTGTAGCTCATTGAGTCAAACACCTCATCTATATTTATGTCTATAGCTATATAATATATAATAACAATTATAGATAGCCGTAATTAGTAACTTTAGATTTTGATTCAACTCAATATGTATTTTATAAGAATGATATGTTTAAACATATATTATAATTGTAAATTGACAATTATAAATCAAACAATCAATAGCATACATCAAAATAGTAGAATTAATGACAACAAATTATTTTAACAATATATTACAATTAACGTAGATATTATAATAGGAGATTTCATAACAAATTAATTATAACAAGATAGTGTAATGTTCGTGAAAATTTATTTCCTCCTCTATTTTATAATATTCTGTACTTATATATTTCATAATTCTACAACAAAAGACACATGTACACTTCATTGTATCCCTAACACAAGCAAGAAAATGAGACGCGTAGCATTGCATAAATTCGATCTACACAAAGAGATTACCGGTGTTGGTAGATACTTGGAGCAAAAACACATGAAAATTGACTGATTAAAGTATATTGCGATTGAAGTATAATATGGAGAAGAAAGGCGATGATGACGAATAATAAGAGGACCGCTTATACCATTTAAAATTCATGGTGATTCTTTGTAATGACAAATGGAATTAGAGCTCCCTTTTCATCATAGATTCCAAACCCAATTTCATATTCCATATAATTCAATAATTTATTAACAAATTCATTATATCTCCATATGCGTGCGATGCGTGGGAATCCATATCTTTCTTTTCATGGTTAAATTAGTAAACATAATTTCTATACACTACAAAAAAACAGGCGAATAGCGACGGAAAATTCCGTCGCTAATCATGTCGGATCCGTCGTTAGTTTGGATCAGCGACGGGTTAGCGACGGAATAAAGGGGTCGCTGGAAACCTGGTAGACAATCTTTAACGACGGATTTACGTCCGTCGCTAATTATTAGCGACGGATTAGCGACGGAAGTTTCAGTCGCTAATCGACAACCTCCGAACGGTCGTCTGATTTTACAATCTGTCGTTAATACGACTCTAAGTCGTCGTTAATATCGACGGATTAACGAAAGGAATGACGTCGTAGTTAAAAATACCGTCGCAAATCCGTCGTTAATTCGACGAAAATCCGTCGCTGATCCGTGCGTTATATAGCGGCGGACCGCGATCCGTCGTTAAAATTATGATTTTTTTTTATTTCACGTAACCAATCCGTCGTTGAAACGTCTCCAGTCCGTCGCTAAATCGTAAATCCGTCGTTGAAACGTCGCCAGTCCGTCGCTAAATGTACAAACTGTATAGAGATTCAATTTTTATTTTGGACGGTCGTTTACAACAAACAACAAACCTGTTTTCAAACAAACACAATCCAAACAAACCAATTCTAAATGATAAACATTATCATTCTAAATCAGGCGACACAATTAAAACAAAATAATTTCACGTCATAATATCAAACAAACCAAATAATTCTAAATCATACGATAAGTTTACAAACAAAATGTTTTTGTTTCTTCATAAATTCATAATACAACCCAAATATGACGATGGTGGGGGGAAACGGGAGCTGATATCACGAGGGTGGGGGGAAACGGGAGCTGGCCATGAAGCGCTCCGAGGCCTCTTCTTGAGCGCCAAGAATCGAGCCTGAATCTGTGCTTGAACGTCATCTCGCGCTCTCAGCTCAACTTGCAATCTGGCCTCGTATTGCTCGCGCTCAGCTTGCAATCTGACCTCGTATGCCTCGCGTTGCTGCTGCTGCTCAGCTATCAATCTGGCCTCGTATTGCTCGCGCTCAGCTTGCAATCTGGCCTCCATCTCCAATAGCTATTGATGATAAGCTATCGTAGAGTCAACTGCTCGGATGAACTCCTTTCTATGCAGCCTTTTGCAATCAAAATAAGGATAAAATAAAAATTTTGACATTATTTTACTATAAAATCAAGAATGGGTCTAGTCTCTGCACGAGACATCTGATACGAAAGTCCATCCTTTTGTTTCCTCGTTTTTTCTCTAGATTCTTGACTACACTCTGTGTCTGAACTCAAAGCTCCTTCGTATTGAATGACAACACTCAAACCATCTTCCTCGTATTCATTACATGCGAGTTGTCATGTTCCTTCAATTTTGCTAAGATAAGCATATAATGTGGATCATCTCCTCCTCATCGAAATGAAATTGTAATGATAGTCTTCATTATTGTATCTTAACTTTTCATTCGACTTCGTCCATACGCTCATCACATATTCTTGGCATATGACACGTGTCTTGCTTGTCCATGCCGTGAACAAGCGACATTCTTTGATATTACCGATTCATCGCAGGATAATGATTGTGATTATGAGCGACATCAAACTCATCCTTCCGCTTGAACAAGTAAGGATGCTCGACCGCTTGAAAAAGAAGTGAGGATGCTCTTAATGCTGCTCATAATCACAATCATTATCCTGCGATGAATCAGATAATATAAAAAAAAATGCTGCTTGACAACAGCATGGACAAGGAGTACACGTGCCATATGCCAAGAATATGTGATGGCGTAAGAGGACAGTCGAATGAAAAGCTAAGATATAATAATGAAGACTATCATTACAATTTCTATTTCCAGTGAGGAGGAGGATGATCCTCATTATATGCTTATCTTAGCAAAATTGAAGGAACATGACAACTCGTACAGAATTGAATACGAGGAAGATGGTTTGAGTGTTGCCATTCAATACGAATGAGCTGAGTTCGATACGAGTGTAGTCAAGAATCTAGAGAAAACGATAAACAAAATGATGGACCTTCGACGATGCCTCGTGCGAGACTAGACCCATTCTTGATTTTATAGTAAAATAATGTCAAAATTTTCTTTATCCTTATTTTGATTGCTATTTGTTTTCTACGCAACAATTAGAAATGAAATGATCAAGATCAAGATCATGACATTTTATCAAACACCACATATGCCTAATTATAAACTTAATAACTCAAAACATCTTAATTCACTAATTCAAACACCACATATACCTTTTACTTGTACCCAATCTTCCACTAAGAGTACTTCATGTGATACAATTTTCCTCATTTTTCATAGGTTATAAATAAAAGTGGGTGCATTTTGATTTTACAAATTATAGCAACAAGCAAACTCATACAATTTTGAAACTTATAAAACATCTTATTCATATAACAATTCTAACAAAATTTCGTGAGTAAGTTTTATAAAATTAATCGCCATTTGATTCCCAATTCAATCAAACTCATTCAAATTTCACCAAATCATCGCCATATGCCTAATTATACACTTAACAACTCAAAACATCTCACGAAATGATGAATTTATCATCCCAATTCACATCCAAGCTTATCAATTTCACAAGCCCAAATCACAAGACTAACATTCAATGTATCATTTTCACTATCAATTCGGTAAACTCAATTCAATTTTCACTATCAATTCAATGCATCATATATAATATTTTCACTATCAATTCAATACATCATATAATTTTTCACTAATCAATTCAATGCATCATATACAATATTTTCAATAAAATCAACAAATATATAACAAAATGAAATATAAATAAAAAAATGAAATATAAATAAAAAAACCCAAACAAACCAACCTGGACGGACGACGGCGGGAGGCTGGGCAGGCGGGGCGGGCAGGGAGGCGGCAGGCGGACAGGCTCTGGCAAAGGGGGTCATGGGTGGGGTGAAGGGGGTAATTGAATAATAGGGGGCTGGGCGGGGGGATGGCAGGGTGGCGGCAGGGTGGGGTGGGGTGGGGGTGGGGTGGGGTGGGGTGGGGCTAGTGGTGGGCTGGTGTGGGGTGGGCGGCGAGGGCGGCGGCAGGCGGCGAGGCAGGCAGAGGTGGGGTGGGGCATGGTGGGGGTGGGGTTTGTTGGGGTGGGTGTCAGCGAGGGCTAGGGCGGTCACGGCGGGCGGCGGAGATCGGCGGCGGCGCGACGGTCGAACACGGCTGCCACGCGGCGAGGTTGGGTTGGGGAGGGAGGGAGGTTTCGAGGATCTAATATGAAATTGGGGAAGAAATCCCGTCTGTTATTAAACTTTTTAGCGGCGGATTAGCGACGGAATAGTCCGTCGTTATATTTAAAATCTTGTAACGACGGATTAACGGCGAATAATGGATTTAACGATGGAATAATTTAACGACGGACACGTATCCGTCGTTAATTAACGTCTGAAATATAAAAATAAAAAGATTTTACATTAACGACGGAATGAATTCTTCGTTAAATTAGAGACTATTTTACGACGGACATTCCGTCGCTATTATTATTGGGAATAAATAAAATCGAATTAAAATTAACGACGGATTGTATCCGTCGTTAAAATAAATTAAAAATTTTAGAAATAATCCGCTTTTTAACGACGGTTTAGCGACGAATTTGTTAATTCAATTAAAAATAACAAAAAATTAATTTTAACGACGAACACTATTCGTCGTTAAATTTAACGACGAATAGAGACGAAATGCCGTCGTTAAAACTTCGCGAGAATTCCCGCCATGATACGTCACGATCCGTCGCAAAAAAATTCCGTCGCCAATCCGTCGCTGATTCACGACCCGCATTATGAACGTCGCTAATTTGTCGCTGATTCACGACCCGCATTTTATCCATCGTTAATCCGTCGCTGATCGGCTGTATTTTTGTAGTGATATTTGTATTTTTACAAAATTACATGTTTGAAAAATAGACTGGATACATATAGAATTAATTAATTTGCATATTAATATATAGGATATTGTAGAATATATATATAAATGTATAATTACACATTAAAACATCTATTATATGGATTTCATATATATATATAGATGTTATGGCATCTCAATCAAACTTGAATGAACAAGCACATATTAATAATCGATAATATATTTAAATTACAATTAACTATATATTCTACTTCAATTATATAAACATACAATTAAATATGTTACTATTCAAAAATATACGAAATCTATAGAATGAATATATAAAAAATTACAGACTTTTATAAATTATAAGATAATGTCCACTAATATATAATAGTATCTTAAAAATAATATAAACAGTTTACTATGCAAGACTGGTATATTAGTTATTATAATTTCAATATCACGTTCAACCATTTACAATTACATCATTCTCAAGCTTTTCAACAAAATTGATCCAACTTATAATACTAATTAAACACTAATTAAACAACAGGTGTACGTTTTACCAATATCTGACAACATATTTTACAGTTCGAAAAATTGGAGACAATCTATGTGTAAGATTGAAAAATGCTACTGTAATTATAATATTTAAAAATTGTGTGAAATTATAAATTAATAATATTTTGCCGACTATTAACCCTTTTCCAAATGCATTAGATGCAGTTTCTTATACATATGAATCATATGGACAAGATGACTATAATATTTAAAGAGAGTATAATTAATCTATACTGTATTGATGGACTGCAGGTTATACCATTTTGGTTTAAACGGTGGAATAAAGTTAATTTGACGATCAATTTAGCTTTCCTTTTTTGAAATAGAAAAGGTCAAATTAACAAAAGAGGCATCTATAATATTTACTTCAATTACTGCCTATCTATTTATTTTTGCTTCAAATGTGTGTTGAATATTGATAGGATACGGCTCAACTACTGCGGCGATCGCGTCCAATATAAATGGTACGACATTAAGCTCGGCCTATTTGAGTTCGGCCCAAGAAGACTCCTCGATCAACTATAACTTGAATCGTAATTGAAGACGTAGAAGATTCAGATGCATATCATGAAGAACAAGATAAACTAAAAGAATCCTTATGAGAGAAGACTTTGTATTAAAGTCGAACTCAATATGATGGTATATAAATAGAGGTTAGATTAGAGGAAAGAGACCATCTACACTTTTTGTATTCGCTTCTTACATACTTAATAAAGATATACACTCTTGCTCCGTGGACGTAGATTTATTTCGATAGATCGAACCACGTTACTTCCTCGTGTTCCTTACGCATTCATTACCCTACGAAAATAAGATCGATCAAATATCTTGTTGAGAGAAAATAGTTATTTTAAAGTTTTAGAAATAGTTGTTTTCTACACAAAAAAGAAGAAAGAATAGATAAAGAAATAGCTGTTAGAGAGTTTCACGTAAAGCTACTTAAGTTAAAGAATGCTTACATAAATTTAAGTAGAAGTTAAAATTTATTTAAGCTTTACAAATATATTTTTACTAATTCTCTTTTTCTTTTAAATAATTTTATACGACGCATAAGCAATTAAACCAACTACACCATAACAACCGAAAGATTATGGACTAAATTATGATATATTAGATATATGAGCTTTAGTTAATTAATTGTTGGACTATTAATTAATTAAAGCAAACTAAAGAATAAAAGCCCATATAAGCTAGGGCTTTAATGTGCTGCTCTATTTAATATAAATATAGATAATTATTCTTGAGGTTAAATAGAGAAACATAATCTTAGAGAACTACCATTAAATTCAATCAGAGATTTCTTGGCTTTCTGGTTTAACTTTGTCTCGAGAAATTGTTCTGCATCGGATTTGCATACACGTGGATACCATAGTTGTGGATGCAACCTTGCGAGATTCATTGAAGCATTGCAACATGTAAGTTCTCTATCTAACGTGTTCATAAGGCTCTTTGCATGATTAATTATAGATCTAGATCTGTTTCTTGATTTATTTATTTCGCGCGTATCATTAGATGATGTCAAGAATTACTAACGGTGGTATCGAGCCACAGGTTCGATTTATAATTAATTCGTGTTCTAATTAATGGTGGATTTCTAAATTTTGAATTTCGATTTTTAATATGTTTTAATCATCCGAATTAACAAACGAAAAGAAATCGAATAATTACGAATGAATTTTGAATTTTGGAATTTTCAAAATTAATTCAGTTTTTTTAAATTATGGATGATTTTTGGAAATTTGTTTTGCCTCCTTCTTCACCGTCGTTTACGCCGCCGCCGGGACTCCTTCTTCACCGGCAGGGGTTGCGTTTTCACGGACGGCGATCAACGACAGGCGAGGCGCCGCGTTCTTTTGCGTCAGCGGTGGTGCTTTGTTGCGGACTCCTCGATCGTCATCGCGACGAGAGGTACAACGAGATCACCGGAGCGGTGCTTGGCGTGCGCGTCCGGAATCGCCGCCGGAAACCCAGAGGGCATGGCAGCCGCTCTACTCATGCTGGTGAAGCAATTCCCGACGTGAGATGGTCGGCGACGGGCGAAGGAGGATGAGGGGCGAATTCCTCGACGGCGTGGAGTCGTCGGCGAGCGACGCGACGATCTGTCGTAGGCGCTGAAACCTAACGGGTTTCGTCCGTCCACCTGCTTGGGCTATCTTGGGCCGCCCGGGCTGGGCCTCCCGTTGGGCCATGGGTGATGAGCCCTCCACGGTTGGGCCGATGCTTCTAGGCAGTTTTTTGGGCCAATTTAAATGTGGCAGGGGCTGCTATAATTTAATAATAAAAAATGATTTTATTAATTTTGAATTAATAAAATTTAATTTCAATTACACAAATAATTTTATTAATTAGATTAATAATTTTTGTTTTAATATTATTATTTTTAAAATAATAACATTAATTTTGATTTTATATTAATTTAGAATTAATATAATTTTATGTACATGGATTAATTTTATTAATTTAGAATTAATAAATTTAATCACAATTTTTGAAATTAATTTATTAATTAGATTAATTAATTTTAACTTTATTATTATTTTTGAAATAATAGTATAAAGTTTGATTTTATATTAATTTAGAATTAATATTATCTACTAATGTACATGGATTTATTTTATTAATTTAGAATTAATAAATTTAATCACAATTTTGGACATTAATTTATTAATTAGATTAACATATTTTAACTTTATTATTATTTTGAAATAATAGTATAAAGTTTGATTTTGTATCTATTTAGAATTTATATAATTTACTAATGTTCATAAATTACGTAATTGATTTATTAATTATACTAATATATCTTATTTGATTATTATTTTAAAATAATAATACTAAATGAATATTTATATTAATTTGGAATTAATATAAATGCCTAAATCCACTTTTAATTAGAGAATTAAATTATTAATTCGATTAATGAATTTATTCGTTGAGCCCTATTCTTTGTTTTTTTGTGATAAGCATGCTATTTGATTTTGTGCTTATTTTTTAACTATAGTAGTTAGAGACCTCTTTTATGGTTGGGTAGGCAGCGCCCAATACTTGTAGTCCGTGTTACTATGTTTGGGTGACGACGGCCAATATGTGTGTCCGCGTTTTATGCCCAGGTAGACGGCACCCATTAATTGTTTTGGATTGAATATTGGATATTAAAATAAACAATTAGTATCACATGTTTATCCCCACTAAATACAAGTCTTGTTTTTGAAACAAAGCGTGTCGTCCATCATAATTGTTTGAGGCTACTAACCTTTTCGTCCCAAGAGTTTTACACCGTGTTTACTCCCAAATCGACAAGGCGAGCTCACTCATAGATGCATGGTTGACATCGTGTGATGGGGTTGACTTGCTTAATTATTTTGTATCGCCCTCGTGATCAAGATAATTAGTGGACACATATTAATTGGATTAATAAACCAAGAATTGAGGACTGTTGTTGCATTCGGATTCAAAACCGACTAAGTGACATTATTGTGGTCATCACCGTAATATCCGTAGTTTTAATCTTTGGATTACGATAATAAATTCCGTAATTAGTATTATTAATTCAATAATTAAAACCTTAATTAGTCAACACTTGACTTTGACCAAGCATAATTGGATAATTTCTGTGTGAGATTCACTGATGCTTAGTGAATTAAGGATTATAATTTCTGATATTCCTTCGAACGTAATGTTCTAACGTCGAATAAATTCGACATATTATTAAGCTGTTAAGCTTAATTTCGAAATTCCTATTATTAATATAGGAATAAATAAAGTTGTTACAACTTTATTTTATAGGTTTTTATAAACAATTCGCCTATGAGAATTTTGAGACGTTTCAAACGTCGGTTTTTAGAGATGAGTCGATAACTCAGTCAAATGATCACGGAATTATAAAATTCAAATTTCTATGATTATTTTATAATATAAGAGCATTATTTATCATTAAATAAAGTTAGAAAATTTAAGAATAGAATGTATCACATTTTGAAATTTTCGAAGTTATATATATTTCGAAAATTGGGGTTTTTGAAATTTAAATTATTTTTAATAATTTTTCCTATGATTTAATTTATCATCTAGTACATATATTATGTCATATATCTATTAATTGCAAGAAAATAAAATGTGTAACATTTATTGTATATAAGTGCCGAAAATTAGCACTTCTAGGTATTAATAATTAAAATTCATATTCTTTTGATAATGCTATGCAATAATTATTATAGTGAGACATTATTATTTTATAATATAAGGTGTATTAGCAAATTGCACAAGTGGGAGTCCACTTGTAATGAAGGAGCCGAAAATATGGACTTTGTGGTGTGAAAAAGAATAAAATGTCATCCTTTAATTAATGCTATGTTATTATTATGTTATAAGATATTATTAAGAGATATTAATAGAGTATGTATTCAATTGGAACAAGTAACTATGATCCTTGTCTTGTAGTAGGAGAAATTGTTGAAAATTAGTATGAACAAGTGTGAAAATAAAATAAAGTCAAGGTGTAAAATATTGACTTTTCAATATAACATTATCCTATAAGTAATATTAGTATATATAATATCATAGGAAATAAATCAAATTGAGCCAATTGTTGAAATTGGCGTGAGTTATGTAGAATATGTAGGATACATATATATTCAATTTATGTATACCATAATGAAGACAATTGAAGAATAATCTCCATGCAATTGAGATTGCCGTGAACAATTAGGAAAAGAAAAAGAGATATTTTTGGATTTGATAAGGATTAATATGATAAGATAAGAAAATTTAAAACTTTGTCCCTAAGCTAAGCCAAGTGGGACGAAAAGTTTGACCAATTGTACAAGGATAATAAGTGTTATCTTATGTGATAATTATCATGCAAGTGGACAAAGTCTATAAATAATAGCATAAGGTTACAATTTCTCCATTTTGCTCCCATGAATACCGAAAATGAGGGAGGAAATTCTTGAGAGAGAGTTCATTCAATTCTTTCCAAATTTTAGATAGAAAACGTTGCCACCGATAATCGACTCGATTAAAGGTTAGAATTCATCCTAACCATTATACATGCTAGAACTTTCGATTTTCGTCCGTTAAATTTCATGTTATAAGCTTAGTTTAATTATGTCCAAATTTTCGAAACCTTGATTATATGCTAAAGTGTTTAGAAATCATGTTTATATGATATTCTTAAGCATGTATTATGATTATATCACAAAATTAAGCATGCTATTAAATTTACTAAATGGACCGAAAATATGTAAGTGGAATATGTTGATGATTTTGATTTTTAATTGTTGATTTGAGCATGAAATAATAATCTAGGGTATTAAATAAGCTTATATGAATTTATATAGAATTTTTGAAAAACTTTAGTACCTAAGTTCAAGAATTTCGAAAATTATAATATATGATATGATATTGAGATATAATCCATATTTAAGTGTTATCATGTCATATTGATGATGTAGATTCATAATATATGGTTGTGGGAATTTATTGAAATTTATAAAAATTAATTGGACCTAAGTCAAAGTTTCGAAATATGACTTAGGTAAATTAAATTCAATAGTTCATAATAAATGACAATTATGTTGTAATAAGGGTAAATAAGGGTGATTAAGTGTTATGTGAATTTATTGGAATTTTTGAAAAATGTTTAGTTAGTTAATTAAGATAACCGAAAATCATACCTTAGGGGTATTAATGTTATAAATTTATTTTATCAAATATAATTACATAATATGATCTAAAATGATGTTTTAGACATAGTATGATTTTATGGGAATTTTTGGAACAAGAATTGCATATAAAATGATAGAATTTCATAAGAAATTAAAAAAGTCAAAATGTTGACTTTGAGTTGACTAAAGTCAAAATTGTTGACTAAATGTTGACTAAGTCAAAATAGTTGACCAAAACGTTGACCAAGGTCAAAGGACACGTAATTCGATGTCGTGATCTATGTGACGTAATGCGTTTAGTAACAATGTAACTACGTTACGTAAGTACATTAAAGCGTACATTATGTGCTAAAAAGATAGAATATCTCTTATATGTTAAGAAAATTCGTAATCGACATTAATTGATTAAGAAACGTCAAAATAAATCCGGCGTTAGCCTTATTTGACGCGTAGATCGTTATAGACTATGTTCGTCTCTCTCGAACGTGATCAAGGTACTAAAATAGTTCTTACGTTAAGGTGGGACGTGGACTTGAGCTTTCGACTTAGAAAGGAACGTTATTGAAAAGCTACGTACCAGGTGGGCTTTATTCGAAAACCCTTTTATTTATTTTGCCAAATGCAAAGTATTTATTCTGATGTTTACATTACGAAATGATGATTATCTGCCCAAAGTGTTTATGTTTTTATGTATGATCCTATCATGTTGTTGGGCTATGAAAGTGAATCAGTTGTTGGGTCACTCCCCGACTTATGAGAAATCAATATTTGTTCCTAAGCCGGATGCAGAATACCTGGCTAGGATTAATTTGATATGATATTGTTATGTGTGGAGTTGGTTGGAATGATGAATTGAAATTTGTTGGTTCGCTACCAACGTATGATGATATTGATATGTGTGGAGATGGCTGGCATGATGATATTGAAATTTGTTGGTTCGCTACCAACGTATGATGATCCTGATGTGATGTCATATTATATGTGGAGTTGGGCGGTATGATGATATTGAAAGTTGTTGGTTCGCTACCAGCGTGTGATGATGTTATGTGATGGCGTTATGTGATGATGTTATGATATTACTATCGAGAGCGATATGGATCATACAGACAAAAATATGTCCGCCGACGACTTTGAAAATAAAAGAAAATGTTTTAGTAAGCACGAGCATTTCCACTAAAACCTCGTGTGTTACTCGAAGGCGATGTAATTAAAGAAAATGTTTTGGCATGAGCCCACTAAGTGCATTCTTGTACTTAGCCCGCATATTGTTTTAAATGTGCGGGTTGAAGCGATTGATGTTGGATGTTGAAGTGTTGAGCGGTTGGAGTCTTACATCGTTGATAATTATAGCCTTGATTACATATCGTCATATGTGTAATCACATGTCTTTCCATTGCGAGTTATATAAGTTATGGTTTGAGTCGAACCCTTTTGTCAAGAGTCTAAACGATCCGGTTTCGTATATACGATATATGTGTCACATTAAATGATATGAAGTTTAGAAATTTGTACATAATATACCTCGCGGTTCCATAATTAGTCTTTGTTCTGTTGTTAATCCCGTCATTAGTAACAGTTTACGCTAATCCGTAATTTGGGTTGGCGGGTCGTTACATCGACCGCAGAGGCGCAATATCTGACAGACTTAAATCGATGCAAAGCGTCATTTGCAATTGGCTTAGAGGCTACTAAGTGATATTATTATAGTCATCGACCGCAGACGCTTTGCAATAATATTGACTTAGATCTTAGACCACTAAGATTTATATTTATTATAAATCCGTATTTTGCATTGGAAAATTTTGCCTTGGTAGAGTAGGCATCGGAAACTATTCCGGTTAGTCTAGGTTATACATCCATCACTACCTACATCCTACTTAACTATTTATTTACAAATGTACAACACTACGTCACATTACTGATCTATTTCATCGTACTTCTAGTCCATCCTTGATGTCGTATCATCTCCATTGCCTGGACCAAACATCTCATTTTCTTCATCCATTCTTTCTACTCCTACAACTACATCTGGTATATCCTCCATATTCTCTTCGTCCGACACCTCCTCAATACATTCATCCTCTGGTGGAAGTTCAGAAGAACGGTTAGCCAAAGAGGTAGGATGAGAATAACTGATCTCGGTGTCTAAAAGAAGGATCGTGATAAATGGCATATCACTTGGTGAAGAGGCTTGATTGACTAGTATCGATAGGTTGTGGAAATTCGGTTCATATTTGAAAGATCGGGTGATTCGGTTGGTCTAGATGATCCGACCTCGCCAAACTCGTTTTCTTGAAAAGAGATGTGGGTGGGGTTTCAGGTGAAGATTCATATAGTCTTGATCAAGTGGAGAAACATGTACAGCAACAAGCTGATCATACCATCCTAAGTCAATAACATTCATGTCATAATTTGGGTCAAAATACTCAGGTTCTTCAAGAGGAAGTTCTTCTTCAACAAGTTCTTCAAGAGGAAACTGTTCTTCAAGAAGAGTTAGATAGTTGTCAGGAACAATAGGGCTAAGCTTAAAAGAAGTAGTGACATCAGCAGAGGTAAGCTAATCAGAGGAAGTGGTAGTATCAGTTGGTACAACCTGATCTTCATAAAAAGGAATATCAGAGGTCTCCATCAAAGATTCAGAAACGGCCGAATCTACTACAGCAGAAGTACTAGATTCGCCTACTTCAAACTGAGATTCATTCTTTTCAATAGAAATGTCATTGATAAGATATTATAGATAGCAAAATCAAAACCTTCCAATCGGAGGTGGTTACGAGGAGGTGGACTCGGGTGGCATGATATTGTCTTGGATAATATCTACAAATTCGAAGTTCTGCGAAATTGTGATATTGACAACATAGTCTAAAGCAACTACAGCTGCCCACTCCTGTCATCCTGAGGGTAAAACTCGTACCAACTGCATGATGTCATCCAGGTCTGTCACAGCTACTCCCCTAACTTGCATCCATAACTCCACGAATCTATCCAAAAATTCTACTAGGCTCTGAGCTTCTTCCATTTGATACTCATAAAATAGATCTGTTTGTCCAATCCTAAGGGGTCTTAGTGTTGTACTCTTCCTTGGTGTAGATCTAGTCCTCGCCATCCTAGAATAAAACATAAATACTAATTAAAATGTCCCCATCTTAATGTACTTAAATATTCAAAGTTTAACAATCTTATACTTAGCACATTCAATATATATATATCACATCACTTATCATATACATAACTTATCAATCATATGGAGAACTTTATCAAATGCATGATTTTATAAAATGCATGACTTTGTCAAATGCATGCCTTTATCAAATGCATAACTTTATCAAATAACTTTCTAAATGGAAGACATTTTCAATACTCATAACAAAATTTCATCTTGCTTACCTGGTTGAGCTGGCGGAGATGGATTTGGAACATGGTTCTTTACTGACTCTAATTACATTAAGAATGAAAACAGACTTCAAATATTAATAGACCCAGTAGAACCGAACCTCTGATACCAATCTGTCACAGCACAACTTCTTAATCAAGAGATAAGGCTGTGACTAATCACTCTTGACAAACCATTAAGACTAATGACTATGGGAAGAGTTCACAATGACATAACAACATATATGAAGAGAAAATAATAGTTTATATCAAAGGATGTATTGAATTCAAATAGAACAAAATGATTCATTTTCATGAAGTCGAATGAATAAATGGAATGGCGGATATAGGATAATCAATATCAATAGACTTTTGTCCGAAAATGGGGTCTTTCTTCCACAATTACAATAATCACATAACAATCATTCAGGTCAGAGTGTGGCAACAGAAATGGTAGTTGAGTTATATGTATGGGGACATATAACTCTGGGCAATCACTTATAACAATAAACATCAAAGTTTCAGTCAACAACAAAACTAGGTAGGCATCAATATAAGTTCGAAATAAACTTCCAACAACATATTATCATGACAAGTTCGACTCTAACATTCTCAACATTTATTACAATAACAATCTAACCATTTCCTATTCAACTAACGAAAGACATTAAGGAGTTCGACTCCAATTCACAACTACTAGCCAATATCCAAAATAGTTTCCAACATCAAAGGATTTCAAGGAATTCAATCCAACATATGAAGTAAACGGAATGATGATAAACATGTCTAACACATATGACGGAAAACATAAACCACGACAACCACAGTGTTCTTCCAATTCCATCTCCATGATCTCAGTTCAACCTGCATGTTTAGAAATACATGCAGGGCGTGAGTACATAAGCACTCAGTGGACACATGCCGAAAACATTTAAAACTTTGCTCTTAGAGCTATAAGATTGACTTGCCACAACTTTGCTATACACAGGGGTTTTAGTGAAAAACCTGTGCATGCTATTCAAAATAAATACTTACTTGCTTTCTTTTTCATAATTTTAAAACAATTACATATGCATGATCTTTGTCTGCAGACATATTTTCCTTCCCATATCCACGTACTTTCTTTGTGTTGAGAAGTAGGCCTCCTTCTCAAACACACATTGACCTGAAGGTCCATACCCAACGTCGGTAACATTCTTTCATTCTTTCTTTCTTTCTTTCTTTTCCGTGGATAGGTAATGCATTATGCTCATGCTCAACATTCGGCAAGTCAATAATTTTGAATGTCATGCAACATATAACGAAATAATATAATTTAGCACGTGCTATAAGTTTTTAGAAAGCCCACCTGTTGAGTTACTCGGTTAGCTTAATAAACTTTCCTTTCTCTTCTTCCTCTTCCTCTTTAATCGCCTTCCTATTTCTCGATGTACCTTGGATTATTCGATAATATCAGTATTTATATAAACAACATTTCTTATCTATTAAACATATGTGATTTCTTCTTATTTCTTCTTTTTCTTTTCATAAGTTTTGTTTAGACATTTTTGTCTAAACTTTTATCTATACGAATTTACATCTTTCGGGTCATTGTATCCTTCTATTCTTTAAACTTTCTTCACATTTTATCTTATTCGACTCTCACGAGTCTACTTGGATATTCAAGGAACGACTAACAATTATTTTCTAATTATACATTTGTGAACTTAATTCACATTCTTTTCTTTATTTAAATACGATATTCTTTTTCTTAGGTTATTTATATATAGTGTTTCAACTAATCATCTATTTTGAACTTTCATTACAAACTAAGTCATAGGTCATCAACATACTTTAATAGTATTTCTCTTACTATTAGCACACTTTAGGTGTATAAATCATTCTAATCAACCAATATCACATAACATAATTTATTTATCATATGAATTCATTTCAACATAACATGTACATAAGCTTTAGCTTTTCACATTCTTAGTTCTAAAATTCTTAATTAAGCTTTATTAATATTTATTTACATAATAGGTTCCTAATCCATAGGATTTATAAAGATCAACATTAAACTTTAAGTTTTCCCCTTTTTCTTCTAAAATTTTCGAAAATCTTACAACATGCATAAACTATATTTTTCTTTCAACTTTCTTTCAATTTCTTATCTAATTATCATATATTAATCTTACACAACAATAACAATAGCATATATCAACTTTAACATAATATGTCAACTAAACACCTAAACTAAAATTTTTCATTTTCAACATATGAACTTGGAAAATTCTAATTAATTCACAATATGCTTAAATCATCATATTAAACTCATATATCAAGTTAATTGAAGAAAATAAAATCATCATAATGTACTTCAAAATTTTCAAAATTTTCAAAAATATATATACATATTATAATTTATTTATTTTTAATGTTCTTTCCAAATTTCTTCCTTAAACATGTTCTTAGCACATAATTTTAACAAATTCCCAACATATCATCAACATAGCATCACTTTCATTCAAAATTCAAAAATTAGGGTTTATAGATCTAGCTTAAAATCTTACAATTAAACCATCAATACTCTATCATTTCAACACTAATTCACAAATACCATCATATAATATCAATATTCATCAACAATTATCACATAATACACAAAATCCTTCAACCAACATCCTCAATATTTTCACATATATATATATATATATAACAATAATTAAACTTAAAGACTAAAGAAAAGTTAGAATTATACATTCTTTCAACCTTGAAATCAAACTTGGAAGTGAAAATTTTGGAGGAAATAGCTTAATAAAAAAATTTATCCTAGTGTGTGTTTCGTGAGTTTTGGGAAGAAAATGGGTAGGTTTTGGAAGTCTTCCAATAATAAGAAGATGTTTTGATATGCATTAAATTCTATTTTATTTTACTTTAATTTAATAGTTGATTATTCATCAAAATAAATTTAATGCAAATGCTTACTCAACACTTTTCTAGAGCATTCTTCATTCTTGCTCAATAATTCATGTATATATCCAATTTAATAATAATAATAATAATATGATAGATATAAATATTTTATTTAATGATACTAACTTTATACTTATAACTTACTTTCTTATTTTCATTACTTTTATGAAATAAAGTACTCACATTATAATCTTACATTCATAAAATGATGTTTTACTATTTAACATGAGAATATAATACATATAATAGCAAAATTTAAGCTTTCCTATAGTTATAGCATTTATTTGATCATTAAGATCAAATAATCAATCTACATAATATTTAAATTTCTAAACAAAATCTTTTATTCAAAATTTTAAAATTTAATTATCGATCACATTTCATTTTACTAGGTGAAATTAAATAAATTGGATCTTAAGCATATATAATTTCTTTCTTATTAAGGATGCAATGCCCTTTAATCTTAATCGTCGATTAATTACTAATTAAAAGTTAGGGATATTACAACTTTCCAGCAGATTTGGAAGATCCTCGAGCAACTATTTCAGTCACAGTCGCGAGCTCGTGTTCTTCAGTTGAAGAAGATATTACTTCTCAGAAGAAATGAGCTCTCTCAGTGGACGAATACTTCTTAAAAATGCATGGTTATGCAGATCAACTAAGTGCCACTGGTCATATAATTCCTGATGATGAACTTGGGGATTTCATTCTGAGTGGTTTTGGTCCAGAATATGAATCAGTAGTGATCAATCTTATGCATCGATCTGAACCTCCTTCTTTGCAGGAAATGCAGTACGTTCTACAATCGCATGAAGTTCATTTGCAATAGTCGAATTACTCTATTGCAGAACCTAATGCGTACTATGTGCAACGAGGTGGTGGCCGTAGTGTTCGTGGACGAGACATGATTGGAAGAGGACGGTTCAAGTTTTCTGGAAAATCCCAAATTGTGTGTCAATTGTGCACTCGCACATGACATGTTGCTCTAAAATGCTACAAGCGTTTTGATATTAATTTCATTGGTGCAGATTCTCCAAATAAAAGTTCACATCCACAGGCTCGTCTTGCTGAAAACCAGGTGCAAAATGACTATGAATTTGATGAAGAAGAAGAAGGAGTGTGGTATATGGATAGCGGAGCAACAAATCATGTTACAATACCTTGAGCAATCTGCAAATTAATGCTCCATACACTGGTTCAGAGGCTCTCAAGGTTGGCAATGGTAAGGTTATTCCTATTGCTTCCGTTGGTCAAACTCATATTTCTCCTACTTCTTCTTCCAATTCATCTTTACTACTTAACAATATCCTGTTTGTCCCACAAATCACCAAAAACTTACTTAGTATCTCTCAATTCACAAAAGATAATAATGTGATATTTGAGTTTCATGATTCATATTGTCTTGTGAAGGACAAGAACAACCTCCAAACTCTATTGATAGGGAGACTGCACAAAGGGCTATATCAAATTGATCTTTCTTCCCTTTGCAATTGGAATGCTGCTGCCTCATCAAATTCTTCAAATTCAGCCTCTTCAGCTAATAAGTGTTTCTCCACTGCTTTAACTGCTAACGAGCCTGTTTTTCATGCTCTTTTTGGGGTAGTCCTTGCCCTAGAAAGAGTGCATTTTGTGTGTGTTCTTTACGTGTGTTTGTGTCTGGGAGGACACGCTTGGGATGTTGCAAGTTGAGACGGACTTAGGGTAAGATCAGGCCACCTCCCGTGAGAGAGGAAAAAATCTCGAAGACTACCTTGGCAAGGCATTTTGACCTCTTGCCAAGATACTGTACCGCGCGAGAGTTGAGCCTGATCAACGAGCTGACGTGAAGCAAAGAAGATAATCGAGATAAGGAAGAGAGGGAAAAAGGACGAGGAGTGACGTAGGGGACAGAGGGTAATCTCAAGATGCAGCTGGGAGACGCAGACAAGGACTCTGGCAGACTTACATGCAAATGGGATGATTCTGTGCAAGATCCCTCTCTGCCGTCTGTTTGATTTTTGCCAAAAAGGGAAAGGTCAACCTGCAGCGTCTGGGATGAGACAAACCTGCCCAGACTGAAGCCAGAGAAGTCCATGTCGGTGTCCAGAGCCCGAGCCAGCTGCTGCCCTCACCAGCTACCACCTCGAGATACGTACGCTGACCAAGACAAGGAGGATGCACTTAGGCTCCCAACATAACAACTCCACATAACAATTATTCACTACACACATTCGGTGGGGAGTGAGAGCATCAGTCTGAATTCTCTCTAGACTTCTCTCTTTTATTTTCTCTTTGCTTTCATGAGTGATTGGTGAGGAAGAAACAAGTCCTACAGGCAAACATTTATTTTATGTATTTGGTTATCTCTGCTTGAGCAACAGCTTGGCAGAGAATGCTTTTCATTTACATTTGATTTTCTATTCATGTATGGTTTCGTTTATGTTCTTGTTTATTACTTTCATGTTTATGTCGATTATAAATGAGTAGTCGGTTTGGTTGGGCTCGGGGTGAAGCACGTTGAGTCGAGGTCATACGAGTCGTGAGGTCTAAATGTACTTAGAACCTTAAGTGGGTGTTCCCGAAGCTCTAGGCCTTTATACCCATGTTATTCCTTTTCGTGAGCGTTAACTCGGCCGGTAGCCTTGGGGGTAGGGGTAGCTACAAGCAATAGCCGGAGTAAGACATCGAGTGTCTCTTTATCCTAGGAAGTGCGGCTGGAGTGGGTGATTGTAGCCGTCGACCTTGGACAAAGGGCTGCGAGCCACTCCCTTGGACCGGCTGTGGTTAGTTGGGCTGTCTAGTGAGTCAAGCTGTTAGAGGCGGGATAACCTAGTTAGGGGACCGTCTTGGCAAGGGGACAAGGCAGGGGGCCTCTGTACTTCGTCCTAAAATCTACGGGCCAGCTAGGGGTGGGGGGCCTGGTATACGTGATAACCTAAAAGGGCGCCTACCCCTTGGTACCTTTAACCAACGACCTCCACTCGTGGTGAAAACCTTTCAACCTATGACCGACGTCTTGACTAGTATCTCAACGTGCGGAACCCTTGGTCCAACTACTTGTTATTTAATCTTTTTACCTTGTGTTTAGTTTCAGTTTTGTTTACTGCTCAAGATCTATCTCTCAGTACATCTCTATTGAGACCGTCAGCCTGATTGACACCTTTTCCTCTAGGCATCCTCCTACTCAAACTGTGACAACTCGAGTAACAACACAACCAGCTCTCTTGGGTTCGACCCCTTAACTTGTCATATACGGAACTATGTGTTCAAGTTGGAGGAGATTATAAATTTATCTTGACGCGTCTTGGGACCTCTAACGACGGGTTTACGGAGGTCGTCGGATTGGCGCATTCTTAGGGAGCTGCTTATTCTAGTGTTGTTACTCACTTTTTATTTTTGTTTGGTTTTGCATGCTCCGACCTAACCTTGCGGGCGAGGACGGAGAGCTCTTGTTGACCAGTTGAGAGAACCATTCGGAGAAGAAGAGGCAAGCGAGGAGAAACGCCCCGTCTTGAGGAGGCACGTGTCAGCGAAGACAACATGGAGGAGAGAATCCAAAAACCCACCACCTCCGGAGAGCGAGACACTTCGGAGATGATGTTCCCGAACAACAACGATCTACGCCCTTTGGGCATCACTTTGCCAAGATCGAGGACAAGCGAGGGCTGAGGCACTCTTTCATGCAGATCTTGCCAAGCTTCAACGATATGCCGGGAGAAGACCCCCAGCGCCATCTCCAGGACTTCTAAATGGTGTGTAGCACCATAAGGTGTGCGGATGAAGTCAAGAAGGAGTACATCCGACTCATATCCTTTCCATTCACTCTCCACGACGGTGCTCGAGTGGTCAGACACTTTACCTACGGGTAGTGTCACTACTTGGCCGGGGCTTCAGCGAAGTTCCTTGAGAGATACTATCGCATCTCAAGGATACAAAGCGTGAGGAAAAGGATGAGTTCCCTCTAGATGGGGAATGGCGAGACGGTGTATGACTATTGGTGTCGTTTCAAGTCCATCTTGGCAAAGTGTCCCAATCATCTAATCTCGATCAAGATTTGATTCAATACTATGTGAATGGCTTGAGGCGACTCGGAGGCGGCTCGTGAGTGCTGCGTCGGAGGTTCCATCCTCAACAAACAACCCGGTGAGGCATTCAAACTACTTGCGAGACTTGGTGAAGAGTCTCAAGATGATGCCAGCGCAATGGTCGAGCGATGCCCGACCAAGAAGCTACTACTTGAACGGATCGGACATGAAGGATATGAAGACCATGATGAAACAAATGATGGACTGTTGAGGCCCACTATGGCCAAGAAGAATGTCAAAGCATGTCGACTTTGCTTTGCCACCACCACAACACGGACGGTGTCTACAAGTAGTCGAAGAAGAAGAAGAAGAAGAAGGTGAATGCGCTTTGGGCATATCAACAACGGTGGTGGAGGAAGCGCTCAAGGTCGAAGCCCGCTTGACCCGTACAACCCATCATGGAAAAATCATGAGAACTTGAGGTGCGGAGGCACACACTATCAAGCACCTCTGGCGTAACCCACCTCAAGCTCTGCCATCTTTAGCGAGATAGTGCCGGTCGAGGAGCTACGAGAGAGGATGGTGCGGGACCTCGACAAGTTCAAAATAGAGACAAGAGGAGTCCCGCAATCTTTCTTGACCAATTGAACACCTTAGCGCAAGAGATCTCAAAGATCAACCAAAAGCAAGGACACTTCATGCTCACGTGCAAATCATTGGTCGCACGTCAGCGCAATCAACTTGAGGAGGCGACAAGAACTTGCGAGCGGGAGGAAGCCCGGTCGAGGCAGGTCGAGGCGAGAAGACATAACCGAGGAAGTCGAGGACTTGGTCGAGAACTGAACCCGAGGTGAAGGCTTCCTTGTCCAAGGTAGCGACAGGCAGAGATCAAGATCGGACCTCCCTTTCCGGGAAGGTTGGCAAAGAACAAAGAAGTTTGAAGAGATGAATGAAATGATCAAGATCTTTAAAAGGTGAGATCAACATACCTTTGATCCTTTGCTCGACCTCGATTCCTAGGTGTGCCAAGTTCCTAAAAGAGCTGTGTACCAAGAGAGTCGAGTACACGGACGATGCCAAGTTCCAAATGGGGGAGAATGTCTCAACCGTGCTCAAGCAAGACCTCCCAATCAAGTGTACTGATCCCGGGATGTTCTATATACCTTGCGTGATCGGGACAACGAGGATAGACCAAGCTATGCTCCATCTCGGTGCATCAATCAATGTGATGCCCCTATCTATCTATTAAGAGTTGAAACTCGGACCACTCCGACCGTCTTGTGTTGAGATTCAGCAGGCGGACAAGTCGAGTGTCTATCCTGAAGGGATCGTTGAGGATGTTCTCGTCGAGGTGCGGGGCGTTATTTTTCGATCGATTTTCGTCCTAAATATGGGCGATGCCGGACAAGAAGCGACTCATCTTTGCTAGGTAGGTCGTTCTCAAGGCGGCCGAACTTTAATCAGCTGCGATACGTGGAAGCTCACATGCAAATTCGTTGGGAGGCGTCACCTTTGACATCTACAAAGTCGAGCAATTTCCGATCGACACCGAGATGGTGGACTTCGTCAGTCTCACTGAGAAGGATGTTGAAAGATACTCTACCAACGTAGTGATCAAGGACATCTGACGACGAATCATCGAGGACACCGCGAAGACCTAGAATATCTCGACAATGAGGAGGTCAAGGCAACCGAAGTGCTTGAGGTAGAAGCCGACCAAGGCGGGGACGATCAACCAAGCTATCAATCACCGCTAGTGCATGACAAGGAGATGATGCAACCTTCCTGAAGAAAGCCCCAAGCTACTGACTCAACGCCCATCAAGCACTTGAAGTATATCTACCTCGGGGCCAACGCGTTGCCGGTAATCATAAGCTCAGGTGACGATCAAGAAGAAGAAGAGCGAGAGCCGTCTTGAGCAAGTACAAAGGGCCATCGGTGGACCTTAGCCGACCTCAAGGGCATCGGCCCTACCGTTTATCGACACTACATCTTGCTCGGGGACGATGCCATACCGGTCAGAGACCCCCAAAGGAAGCTCAACCCGGTGATGAAGGAATTTATCAAGGTGGAGATACTCAAACTCCTTGAGTTGGGCCTCATTTACCCCGTCTTGGGCACCGATGGGTCGGCCGATCCACATCGTGCCAAAGAAATCCGGCGTCTGGTGGTCGAGAATGAAAGCAAGAGGCTGGACACGATGAGACTCGAGGCAGGTGGAGGTTTGCATCGACTCTGACTCAACAAGGTGACGGGGAAGGACCACTTCCCTTTCCGTTCATTGACCCGGATGCTTGAGAGACTCATGGGGAGCAGTATTTACATTTCCTGTGACTACTACGGTTATATGCAAATTTGTGTGGCATTAGAAAATCAAGATAAGACTACATTCACTTGCCCGTTTGGCACAGTTGCACATCGTCGTATGCCATTTGGTTTATGCAATGCCCCTGGGACATTTCAAAGATACATGATGAGTATATTTTCTGATTTGCTTGAGCAATGCATTGAGGTGTTCATGGATGATTTTACTGTTTATGGCAAGACGTTTAACCAGTGCATAGAGCATCTTGAGTTAGTTCTACAGAGGTGCGTGGAGAAGGACCTTGTGCTAAATTATGATAAATGCCACTTCATGGTCAAGGAGGGAATTATCCTTAGGCATGTTATCTCTGAGAAGGGCATTGAGGTAGACAAAGCCAAGGTGGAGATCATAGCCAAGCTGCCTTATCACACCAACATCAAGCAGCTGCGGGGATTCCTCGGCCAAGCTGGATTCTATAGACGGTTTGTCAAGGACTTCGCCAAGATAGCACAACCGATGAACCGCCTCCTCCAGAAAGATGTACCGTGGGAGTTCGACAACGCATGTAAAGAAACCTTCAAGATATTGAAGGAGCAACTTGTCACAGCGCCCATCATAAGGCCACCGAATGGGGCATGCCCTTTGAGTGATGTGCGACGCTAGCGGATCTGTTGTTAACACGTGCTTGGGTGAAAATTGGCAAGAAAGCTTAGTCATATACTATGCATCGAAGACCACTACAAGACGCGGATCAACTACATAACCATGGAGAAGGAGCTTCTTGCCGTGGTGTTTGCCTTCAAGAAATTTCGCTCCTACCTCTTTGGGAGCAAGACGGTGGTTTACACTGACCACGCTATCTTGAAATATCTCATGGCAAAGAAGGACACATAGCCAAGACTCATACGGTGGATACTCCTCCTCCAGGAGTTCGACGTTGAGATCAAAAACAAGAGTGGATCTCAAAATCAAGTGGTCGACCACTTGAGCAGAATTTTGAGAAAGGATGAAGGAGATCCAATCCGAGCAACGTTTCCAGACGATGAGCTACTCGAGATCTACACCAAGGAGCCGTGGTACGCGGACTTGGTGAACTACATCGTGACCGGAGTGTTGCCCGTGGGGATGCCAACACACCAGAGGAACAAACTCAAGAAGGAGAGTCGACAATACGTATGGGATGACCCATACTTGTGGAAGCAATGCTCAGACTTGATCTTGAGGAGATGCATTCCGGAAGGAGAGCAAACAAGCATCCTTGAGCACTGCCATGAGAATGAGTGCAGAGGAAATTTTGGGCACAAGAGAATGGCAAGGAAGATCCTTGATTGTGGGTTCTACTGGCCCACTATCTTCAAGGATAGCTACGAGAAGTGCCGAGGCTGTGATAAGTGCCAACGCGAGGGCAATGTCTCAAGTAGGAATGAGATGCCCTTGGTACCTATCTTGCCAGTGGAAGTATTTGACTTATGGCGCATGGATTTCATGGGGCCCTTGCAAAACTCTAAGGAAATCAATACATACTCTAGCGATGGACTCGTGTCAAAATGGGTAGAGGCGAGGCCACGGCCAAAGCGGGACGCAAGGACCGTAGCCATTTTCTCAGTCGAACATCTTTAGCGGTTCGGTGTGCGAAGAGCCATATTCGGTGATCGGGCACCCACTTCTATAATGCCACCATTGGCGACTTACTCGAAGTATGGGGTATATCACGGATGTCCACCGCATACCATCCTCAAGCCAATGGCCAGGTGAGCTCTCAAACCGCATTGTGAAGACTATCTTGAGAAGGCCTTGGGAGAGAGCAAGAAGGTGGAGCACTCACCTCGATGATGCACTTTGGGCATACCGGATAGCCTTCAAAATGCCATTTGGAATGTCTCCCTATCGGATGGTGTTTGGCAAGATGTGTCACCTGCCAATCGAGTTGGAACACAAGACATCTTGGGCGATCCATAAGCTCGACTTTGGTGGGATGAGGCGGGAGAAAGCGTAAGCTTGATATACAAGAGCTCGAGGAGATTCGCCTCGAAGCTTATTACAATGCCGCTATATACAAGGATAGGATCAAGAGAGCACATGATCTTTTGATCAAGGAAAAGAAGTTCGAAAATGGGCAAGTAGTGCTACTCTATCAAAATAGGTTCTGCTATGCCTCTGGCAAGCTGACCACCAAGTGGGTGGGACCTTACCTCGTGCACGCCCCACATCCAAATGGAGCCGTGGAGATAAGAGATATGGACGGCAAGAAAGTGTTCAAGGTGAACGGAAGCAGGCTCAAGACCTACCATGGGCACGATCGAAGGATCAGAGAATGGGACGCTGAGCAAGATGAGCTTCACGAGGTTCCTGAGAGGATCCTCAAGGCGTGCGAGCTCAGGGCGGCGTCGAGCTAACGACGTTAAACAACGGCGCTTCCGGGAGGCAACCCGATGGGGTAGAGTGCGATTTTAACACTACATTTTATTCCCTTTTTGTCGAGGGATGGTCTTGACCGCTTTTAACACTTTGCCTCAAGCAAAGTGTGTGAGTGGGGAAGTCCACCCTCGTTATTTTGACCTGCTCCTTGAGAGGACTATTTTTTCCTCGAGGAGCGTACTTTCTTGACTGTAGGTCTGGAAGGAACTCAAGGCAAGGCGAAATAAGGGCGCTGCAACAGCAAGGCGGCAGCTTGGCCAAGACACGAGACGACATCCCGAATTTACGTGGGTGGCGTGGGAGGCGTCCCATCGATCGACCCACTACCTATAACCGCCCAAACCCATGTTCTAATTACCCCTCATTTAGTCTACCCACCTCCCACATTCAAACTTCACCCAAAAACTTCCCAAACCAAAGCACAAAACCCTAACCTTTCGTCCATGGTGCACACGTCGAAAGAAAAACTCCGGAACCAACCCGAAGAAGACCGTCGCTCATTGCATCAAAATGGAGAAAACACCAGCCGAGCCCGCCACCGAGGGAGCCGTCGTCGACAATGGAGCCCTCCTCACCGAGTTCGCCGAGGGGCGAGAAGAAGTGCCCATCGCCATGACATTCACATGGGTGGACACCGACAAGGAGGAAGCAGCCAGCACCGGAGAAGGCGCCCGAGAAAACGCTGGAGAAGGCGCCGGAGAAAAGAAGAAGGGTCTTCCTCCACCGAAAAGAAAAAGACGAAGGAGACTCCTACCACCTCCACCTCGAAGAAGATACCGCCGACCCCCTCTCACACTGGGTCCGCCGGCATGAAAACCAAGGTGGTGGAGAAGAGGGAGGTCTCTGAGGAAGGAAGCTCCGGCGACGCGCTCGAAGAAGACAAAGATAAAGGGAAAGACCTAGCGGAAGAGATCGAGGAAGAAGACGTTCTCCTCACTAAAGAACGGCCGACGAAGAAGGCAAAAATGACGACACGCTCTTCGAAGCGATGGAAGGCTTATACTGTCAGCGCCAAGGAGCTCGCCAAGAACAAGGAGATGGTGGTGCCCAAGCGACTAGAGCCTGCACTCCTCGAGCAACTGCGTGTCAAGGTGGACGTCGAGTGGCTGTTTGAAGGAATCGGGTAGGGGAAGTTTCTTGAGTGGGATACCACAGTCTATGCGCAATTGGTGAAGGAGTTTTACGGAGATCTTGACATCGACCAAGACAAGGGAATGCCAATAGGAATACTGTTCACACTCCTCGGGGAACGGAGAGAGTTCACGGTTGTGAGCTCAGCCAAGCTTTAAACATGGTGGCGTTGATGGAGGTCGAGGGTAAGTTAAAGGGGCAATCAGGTGGTGTCACGGATCCTCTCCTACAACCTTTTGGCAAGAAGGACAGTAGCAGCGATGTCAAGCGGTGAGTACATCCTCACAGGCGTGCGAGAAGATAAGGCTCAACTTTGCGCCTTTGCAATACGCACATGAAGAGCATCATGGGCGGGGGCGACAAAGGCTGTCTTTGTCTCCTGCCGACCAACCGCGATGGAGAGCGATCTGCTCGACCCAGACTTTGCCATGACCCCAGAGAGAGGGCCTTTGACTTGAAAGTGCTCGAAGATGCTTAAGATAGTGGAAGGCGAGGGCGGCAAGCTCGCCATCCTGCGGGAGCTTGAAAGCCGGTTGCTGCAACCGGCCGCTCGAAGGCGAAGCGAGGCGGGACCTTTAGCAACACCGAGCCTTCCCGGATGACACTCAAGTCGTCCTCGTCGAATACAAGAGACCTTGGCGAGATCCGGACCGCCCGGCTCGTGTTTTCGCCCACAAAGGATTCGGTATCCGCGCATCCCCTAAGCTTTCCTCCTTTTTGTTTGTGTTTTGTTTTGTTTTTGTGTTTTGTTTTTCTTTTCTGTTTTTCGTGTTTGTTTGTTGTATGTTTGTGTGTTTGTTGTTTTACGGGGACCCTAATCAGTCTAACACTTTGCCACGAGCAAAGTGTGTGAGAGGAAAACCCTGTTTTTTTTTGACCGTACGTTTAAGATGAGCATGATAATTATGATCTTGGCATAGGCTTTGTAATACATGTTTAGCTGTGTTTCAATAAGGTTGGTATGACGGAAAAGGGGCTTAGCATGCACACCTATGAGAAATTGAGCCTATATATGCTTTATCATTGCAAGCATGATTTCTATTATGTGTGTTATTCGGATGCTTGACTTGGTTGTGATAGAACTTGCCTGCCGTCTTGATCAAAGCCCAACTGGTGTAGGTCTAAGTGCTCTAGATGATTTAGGCTTTCTTTTCGTAGCCATGGTCAACAGTGAACATAAACCCAGATATATGTATCCTTTGCTAGCCTCCCTTTGAGGTGATCGTTTTCTTTTTAATTACCTTGTGCTCTTCCCTGACCTGGGGGTTGAGAGAGGAAGAATAGGGAGGGATATATATGTCTTGGGCATCATTCTGGGCAAAACACAAACATTAGATGCCTTGGCCTTCGGCCGGGCATAATGAGCTTAAATTCAAAATGTGTAGAAAAAGAAAAAGGGTGGGGGAACAACGTTTAAAAATATAAAAAGAAAAAGAAAAAGAAGTTCCCCCAAAAATATAAAGTGTGCTTAGGCCCGTAAGTATCTTGCCAAGGGAAATAAGAAAATATACTGTCCAAGACCTAAGTCAAGACAACCTTACCCAAAGCTTACATACTTCCTACTTAGCCAAGAAGCCACTCAATACAGCCCTAAAAGACCTAAGGATTGAGAATTTTGACCAAGCTATAGGGCAGAGATAGTAGACGGCAGGCAAGCCCATGGCACTTCCTTGATCAAATCATCACTGAGCGTGAAAATCCTAAACACAGAGAGTTTGAGTGCTTGAGAGGAACTCCCACAAACTTGCTTTGCCCCGATCATGATTGACCTTGATACATAGCTGTATTAATCGCCTATGCTGGATTATCTTTGTTATGTTTTCATCTTATCCTTCTTTGGTTTTTGCGTGTGTTGTTTGTGTGTTTTGTTTTCTTTTGGGCGAGGAATGCTTGCGCTTGAGGACAACCGTGGTTCAGTGTGCGAGTGTGACGAGCCCGTTTTTCGTGCTCTTTTTGGGGTAATCTTTGCCCTAGAAAGAGTGCATTTTGTGTGTGTTCTTTGCGTGTATTTGTGTCTGGGAGGACACGCTTGGGATGTTGCAGGTTGAGGCGGACTTTGGGTAGATCGGGCCACCTCCCGTGGGAGGGTAAAAATCTCGAAGACTACCTTGGCAAGGCATTCTGACCTCTTGCCAAGATCTTGTCTTGCATGGAGGCGAGCGATCAGCGAGTGGCGTGAAGCAAAGAAGATAATCGAGATAAGAAAGAGGGAAAAGGATGAGGAGTGGCGAGGGGACGGAGGGTAATCTCGGGATGCGGTGGGAGGCAGAGACAAGGACTCTGCGGACTTGATGCAAATGGGACGATTACAGGCAAGATCCTCTCTGCCGTCTGTTTGATTTTGCGAAAAGGAAAGGTCAACTGCGGCGTGCTGGATGAGACAAACACTGCGGGCCCGAAGCCAAAGGAGTCCTTGTCGGTGTCCAAAGCCCGAGCCAGCTGCTGCCCTCACCACCTACCACCTCGAGATACGTGTACTGACCAAAACAAGGAGGATGCACTTAGGCTCCCAACATAACAACTCCACACAACAATTATTCACTACACACATTCGGTGGGGAGTGAGAGCATCAGTCCGAATTCTCTCTAGACTTCACTCTTTTATTTTCTCTTTGCTTTCATGAGTGATTGGTGAGGAAGAAACAAGTCCTACGGGCAAATACTTATTTTATGTATTTGGTTATCTCTGCTTGAGCAACAGCTTGGCAGAGAATGCTTTTCATTTACGTTTGATTTTCTATTCAAGTATGGTTTCGTTTATGTTCTTGTTTATTGCTTTCATGTTTATGTCGATTATGAGTGAGTAGTCGGTTTGGTTGGGCTCGGGGTGAAGCACGTTGAGTCGAGGTCATACGAGTCGTGAGGTCTAAATGTACTTAGAACCTTGAGTGGGTGTTCCCGAAGCTCTAGGCCTTTATACCCATGTTATTCCTTTTAGTGGCGTTAACTCGGCCGGTAGCTTTGGGGAAGGGGTAGCTACAAGCAATAGCCGGAGTAAGACATCAGTGTCTCTTTATCCGGGAAGTGCGGTGGAGTGGGTGATTGTAGCCATCGGCCTTGGGTAAAGGGTTGCGAGCCACTCCCTTGGACCGGCTGTGGCTAGTTGGGCTGTCTAGTGAGTCAAGCTGTTGGAGGCGGGATAACCTAGTTAGGGGACCGTCTTGCGAGGGATAAGGTAGGGGCCTCATGCCCGTCCTAAAATCTACGGCAAGCTTGGGGTGGGGGCACAGTGTATGTGACAACCTAAAAGGGCGCCTACCCATTGGTACCTTTAACCAACGACATCCATTCGTGGTGAAAACCCTTCAACCTATGACCGACGTCTTGACCAGTATCTCAACGTGAGGAACCCTTGGTCCAACTACTTGTTATTTAATCTTTTTACCTTGTGTTTAGTTTAAGTTTTGTTTACTGCTCAAGATCTATCTCTCAGTACATCTCTACTGAGACCGTCAGCCTGACTGACACCTTGCCCTTTAGGCATCCTCCAACTCAAACTGTGACAACTCGAGTAACAACACAACCAGCTCTCTTGGGTTCGACCCCTTAACTTGCCATATACGGAACTATGTGTTCAAGTTGGAGAGATTATAAATGTATCTTGGCGTCTTGGGACCTCTAACAGCGGGTTCGGGAGGTCGTCAGCGCCAAATGTAATATGTCGTCAAGTGTCTTCGACAACAGTTTGATGAATGAAATAAATGCTTGGCATAAGAGGCTGGGACATCCTCATTTTTCAGTACTCTCTTATGTTCTTAAAATGCTACGTATCTCGACAAACTATTTGATTGAGCTAAAAAAACACTCAAATTTACTACATGATAAATGCGAGGTAATTGTAGCGTGATAAGTTAACCCAGTCGTCTCTCAGGAAAACTTACTTGGGGCTATTGTTTGTGTCGCACCGTAAAGCAATTAAATCCTAAACATTCTAATACCAACAAGGGTTTTGGACATGCGAGGAATTAAAATATGAGAAATAAGCGGCAATCTAAGCTAGGGGTTGCGAATCTGAGCTAAACTAATAAAGCGATAAATCTAAACCGGGGTTGTCGATCCCGAGTTAAACTAATAAAGCGATAAATCTAAACCGGGGTTGTCAATCCTAGTTGAACTATGGCGGGATAAATCAAAGCAATAAACAAAAGCAATATAAATCGAAAGAAACATGAAGACAATCCATCATCACTATGGAATTGAATCCACTAATAATCATAAAGCAATAACAATATGAAATTGATTAAGATAAAGCGATAAATCCAAAAGCATAAATTGAACATAAATCGGCGTAAATCGATAGGAATGAAAATAAAAATAAAACTCTAATCGCTATTGTCTCATACGTATTTGTCATCGGAAGGCTCCGGAAGAAAATGCGAAAAGGGCCTTGTGGCTGGGCCATCGAAAATAAGCGAGAATCGAGCCCTTTTCTAAATGACCTAAGCGTATATATATATTAAATGAGTGGCGCGGTTTGGAGGTGTCGCGGTTGAAAACATACGTATTGATACTAAACGCCGGCTCGAGGGGCGGCTAAAAATGCTTGTCTCATAAATAAGCGCTGGATCAGCGGCGTCTTGTGAAATGGAGTTGGCGGGAGTTCAGCTGAATCTGCGAGGAAGATTGGCGGCGCCTTTCGAGTTGGCGCGGATGGCTGGGCGCTGGGCATGGGCTGAGCAGCGGAGGTGAAAGCTTAGGCGCTAGGCGTGCCAGCCAGGGGCGGAGGGCCTTGAGCCTTGTTGAGAGCCGCAACGCTGAAAAATGGTGAACGTCGTCGCGGGCGTGGTGGCGCCCATGTGAGGCTGGTGTGATGGTGAGCAGCGCTGAGAAGGGGCTGGCGCTGAGCAGCTGCTGGTGAACCGGCGTTGGTCTTTGGGCGTGCGTTTGCGCGGCGCGACAACGCTGCTGTGATGTTTTGTTTTGGCCCGTTCTCCTTCGTTTTAACTCCGATTTGCGCACGTTTTTGCCCTACGAATTCTATCTCAACGTAATTTACTTCTTATGAAGGAAAAATCCTTGATTCCTTCTTCAAAATTCATGAGAATCATTTAAAGTGTTCAGCGCCGCACCGCGGCGGGCGCAGAGTCTGCGTCTTGCGACTTTGAAGAAATGATCCGTTCTCCTCGTCCGGTACTCGAATTGCGATCCATTTGCGCCTCTGATTCCTATCGAAAAAATCTTCATTATACTTGATCCTTGGCAGACCCATTTCATCCTCTTTAATACCATTTTCCTGCAAAACATCGAAACAAACCAAGTAAGCCCGAATCGATAAATAATAATCAAACCAGCGGCATCAATAGGATAAACAACAGAAAATGACATGTAGAACAATACCAAGAATAAGCACAAATTTATACCAAACAACTCCCCCACACTTATCCATTTGCTTGTCCTCAAGCAAAGTCTATACCAATAAGAATAGGGAAGATAATTTATGCAACTTCACTCTTATACTAATCAATCAAACCATATTTCTTTTCCCCCACACTTGGTGTTTACGTATTCAAAGATAATGTGAAATAAATCTAGGATGGCAATGGATTTCCAATAAATAAAAGGGTAAACTCTGCTCAGACACAACTCTCCGTTAGGGGTGAACTAACTAATGTGGTCACCTTTAGCAACAAGTTCCTTGAGAAGGGGTCAGGCTGACAGCTGAATGAACCGGCGTTCGGCCGTGAACCGGCGTTGAGTGTTAGGCGTGCGTTTGCTTGTGGCCTTGCAACTTTTGCTGCGATGATTTTTTTGGCCGTTCTCCTTCATTTGAACTCCGATTTACGCACGGTTTTTGCCTACTGACTCCTATCGCAACGTACTTTACTTCTTATGAAGGACAAAATCCTTGATTCCTTCTCCACAATTCATGAGAATCATTGAAAGTGTTCGGTAGCGGCAAGAAAACTTAACAGATCTATTGTTTGTGTCGCACGAGAAAGCAATTAAATCTAAACATTCTAATACCAACAAGGGTTTTGGACATGCGGAATTGAAATATGAGAAAAAAAGCAATCCTAAGCTAGGGGTTGTCGATCTGAGCTAAACTAATAAAGCGATAAATCTAAACCGGGGGTTGTCAATCTCGAGTTAAACTAATAAAGCAATAAATCTAAACCGGGGTTGTCAAACCTAGTTGAACTATGAATTTGGATAAATCAAAGCAATAAACAAAAGCAATATAATTGAAAGAAACATGAAGACAATCCATTGTCACTATGGAATTGAATCCACTAATAATCATAAAGCAATAACACTATGAAATTTATTAAACAAAGCGATAAATCCAAAGCATAAATTGAACACAAATCGAAAGCGCAAATCGAAAGGAATGAAAAATAAGAAATAAAACTCTAATATGCTATTGTCTACATGCGTGTTTGTCATCGGAAGGCTCCGGAAGAAAATCGAAAAGGGCGCCAGGGCTGGGCCATCGAAAATAGGCGAGAATCGAGCCCTTTTCTAAATGACCTAAGCGTATATATATATTAAATGAGAGTGGCGCGGTTTGGAGGTGATCGCCGGCTCGAAAAACATTACATTGATTGATCTTGACGCCGGCTCGAGGGCGCTAAAAATGCTTCTATCTCATAAATAAGCGGCTCTCAAGCGGCGTGCGCGTGAAATGGAGTTGAGCAGCGTTCGGTGAGCAGCGAGGAAGATTGGCGGCGCTCGAGTTGGCGCCCGATGGCTGGGCGGCGGGCATGGGCTGAGCAGCGTGCTAAGGTGAAAGCTTGGCAGGCGTGCCAGGCGTGGGGAGCGGAGGATCTTGGCGGGGTGAGCCCAGCTGCGAAAAAAGGTGAGCAGCGGGCGTGGTGAGCGCCCAGGTGAGGGCTGGAGTGATGGTGAACACGCGCTTGAGAAGGGGAGCTGGCGCTGAGCAGCTGCTGGTGAACCGGCGTTCAGCCGTGAGCCGGCGTTCGGTGTCTTTGGGTGTGCGTTTGCGGCGCCGCGATCTTGCTTTGTGCGATGTTTTTGTTTTGGCCCGTTCTCCTTCGTTTAAATTCCGATTTACGCAATGTTTTTGCCTACGGACTCCTATTACAACGTGCTTTACGTCTTATGAAGGACAAAATCCTTGATTCCTTCTCAAAAATTCATGAGAATCATTGAAAGTGTTCAGCGTCGGCGGCGCGGGCGCGCGGAGTGCGTCTTGCGACTTTGAAGAAATGATCCGTTCTCCCTCGTCCGAACTCCGAATTGCGATCCATTTGTGTCTACGGATTCCTATCGAAAAGATCTTCATTATAATTGATCCTTGGAAGACCCATTTCAGCCTATTTAATACCATTTTCCTGCAAAACATCGAAACAAACCAAGTAAGTCCGAATCGATAAATAATAATCAAACCAACGGCATAAATAGGATAAACAACAGAAAATGACATGTAGAACAATACCAAGAATAAGCACAAATTCATACCAAACAATATTCTTCTCTCAAATTCTGTGATGCTTGTAGTCTTAGCAAAATACATCAAACACCTCATAAGTCTCGACCCTTCGCACCTGAAAACCATTTCAACTCATACATTCGGATCTTTGGGGACACTGCTCACTTTGCATCACCCATGGGATATAGATATTATATTCACTTTGTAGGTGACTATACCCGTTATACATGGATCTATCCCCTTGTCTTAAAATCTGAAGCTTGTTCTGTGGTTCAACAATTTTTTAAATTGATTCAATGTCAGTTTGACACTACGATACAAGTCTTTAGATCTGACTGGGGTGGTGAATATAGAAAACTAGTACCATTCTTTAACAATTTAGGAGTTACTTTTCAACACCCTTGTCCTCACATTCACACTCAAAATGGTAGGGCTGAACGTAAACATCAACATGTCGTGGATATGGGTCTCACTCTTTTAAGTCAAGCTTCTATGCCTTTGCAGTATTGGTGGCATGCTTTTGAAGCTGCCACCTATCTTATAAACCGTTTACCGACAAAAACTTTGGCCATGAAATCTCCTCATGAAGTCTTGCTTAACAGGCTGCCAAATTACTCATTTCTTCATGTCTTTGGCTGCGCATGTTTTCCTTTTCTTAAACCTTATAACTCTCACAAGCTTTAGTTTAGATCTCAGAAATACATTTTTCTTGGATACAACAACAACCATAAAGGCTACAAGTGTCTTAACAAAACCGTTTACCTACAAAAACTTTAGCCATGAAATCTCCTCATGAAGTCTTGCTTAACAGGCTGCCAAATTACTCATTTCTTCATGTCTTTGGCTGCGCATGTTTTCCTTTTCTTAAACCTTATAACTCTCACAAGCTTTAGTGTAGGTCTCAGAAATGCATTTTTCTTGAATACAACAACAACCATAAAGGCTACAAGTGTCTTAACAAGGATGGAAGAATATATATTGCTGATACAATACATTTTAATGAATGTGAGTTTCCCTATCCCATTCTTTTTTCAGCTATTGAATCGAGTTCTTTTGTCCTTGTCTCCTCTTTACCTGAAACTCTACCTCCTTTAAACTTTCCTTTTCAAGACCCTACCTCAGATGATAGGTCGACTTAAATGCGACTCTTACACTACTCCTTATTCATCATTACCTCCTCCTACTTCTCCATCTCTATATCATCATCTCATCAGTCTCCTTCCTCCTCTTCCATATCCTCTTCTGTTCCTTCCCCTCCACCTCTTACTACCAATCTTCATTCTATGCAAACTCGTTCTAAAAATGGCATAAGCAAACCCAAAGTTTGTACTGCTCTTCTTACTCAGCCTCCTTCTTCAACAAAAATTCCAGCCTTACCATTGTCTCTTGATGAAGCTTTAACACATGATGGATGGTATAAGGCAATGGCTAAGGAGTTTGATGCTATTCTTGGTAAAGGTACGTAGATTCTTATACCTCCATATCCCAGTCAAAAGATTATCATATTTTGAGTTAAGCTTAATCCCGATTGTACTTTGGATAAACTGAAAGCTCGTCTAGTTGTTCGAGGTTTTGAAAAAATGACAGGTGTTGATTTAGTTGAAACCTTTAGCCCTGTCATCAAACCTTCTACCATCAGATTAATATTCTCATTAGCTGCTACAAAAGGATGGGCTATTCAACAAATCGATGTCAACAATGCCTTTTTAAATGGTGAACTTACTGATAATATATATATGGCACAGCCTGCTTGTTTTGAAGAATTACAACATCCAGACTATGTTTGCAAACTCAATAAAGCTATATATGGTTTGAAGCAAGCACCAAGGGCGTGGTATGACAAGTAACGTGGTGAAATCTGCAACCTTGGTTTTAAGAGATCTGACTCGGACTTCTCTTTATTCTATCAGAAATCTGGTTCTTCTATCATACTTATTCTTGTCTATGTGGATGATATTTTAATCACTGGGGATAATTCGGTGATGGTGCAGACTGTTATTGACACTTTGCACAACAAATTCTCTGTAAAAAAACCTTGGCAATATCAGCTATTTTATGGGGATAGAAGTTCAGCATTCAAAAGGAGCGTTCGCTCTATGTCAGCAAAAGTATATTCATGAGTTACTTGCTAAAACAAAAATGATGAATTGCAAACCGTGTTCAACTCCTATGACTCCTGCTACAAAGTTGTCCAGAGAGCTTGGTACTGTCTTTGAAAATCCCACGCTTTACAGATGCACTGTGGGGGCTTTCAATATTTAACTTTGACAAGACCTGACATTGCTTTCTCTGTCAACAAACTGAGTCAGTTTCTAGCAAATCCAACCATCGTGCACTGGGCTGCTTTTAAACGGTTGCTCGGATACTTCGGTCAGCTTGAATTTTTGTTCACCTTCTTCTTCTCAGTTGGTAGCCAATTCCGATGCAGATTGGGCTAGTTGCCTTGATGATAGGCGTTCAACTGGTGGTCATTGTATCTTCCTCGGTTCTTGTAGTAACACGAAAATCTCTTAGTCTTAATTAGAACCTAATTAAGTCCTAATTAGGGGCTTAAGGGCATTGCATCCCTAAAATTTATAAAGAAATGCATAATAAATTAGAAAGCGATAGAAATTCGATTAATTTCCAATCGAATTAGTAGAATCTAGAAGAAGTAGATATTATTTAGAAATGAGTTTTATTATGATGAAATGTGAATTATATGGTTATTATTGTGTGTTTGATGAAAATTTCATTAAATAGAAATTGTTTTAAAGAAAGTGTATTAATTATTATTGTTTATATGAGATTTATTTATAAAATGAAATGAAATATTGTTTAAGCTATTAAATGGATTAAATAAATTTATTTTATTTATATTTAGTGATAAAGGAATTATTGCTATAATTTTGAAATTTATAAAATTAAAGAATAATTATTGGAATTTTAACATATGAAAGAATTAAATCTATATTTATATGATATGTGTTCCAATAATGGATTTAATTAATTTGGATCTTTATATTAATGAGAAAATTGAGTTTTTAATATTAAAGAATATTAATTTCCAATGTTAGCAAATTTTTAAAGAAATGTATATATATTTTCGAAAATTGCTAAGAAATGAAAGGAAAATGAATTAATAAATGAATAAATATCTATATATACATACTTCTACAACTAATATCATATTAAATCATCTTTCACCTCCATTTTCTTCCCCCATTTTCGGCACTTCACACACTAAGCACACACAAAATTTTCTTTTCAATTTTAATCCGTATTTAAGTGCTAAAGTGATTGGAAATCATATCAAGGAAGGTAAATACTTTGATTAAGCCAAGTTTTTGTGATTTAAATTGAAGAACATGATATTCTCTTGTATGTTAATTTTCGAAAATTTGATGATTGAATTTAAGGTTGATTTGTTTAATTTTTGTTATGTTTATTGATTTAATTATGTTTATGATGCATAATTAACATAAGCTATGGTTTTAATTCTTTAAATTCATAAAGTTGGTGAATTAAAGAATCATGTATGAACCTAATTTTGTATGTGAATTATATGTATTGAATTTATTAAATTGAGTGTAAATATAGGTTTTAGGAATGGAAATAAACATCATATGATTAAAGAAATTGAAAATTTAAAACATACTTGTTAAACCCCAAATTTTCGAAAAATAGGGATGGTTAGAACTTATGGTTTTGATTGTATTTGATATATTTGGTATAATATTTAAGATTTAGGATATATATAATGCATAATATGAATTTATAAAATTTAATTCATGCATATACATGATTCAAATTCCAAAGTTAAGGGCTTGGATGAACTTTGATTTCTTGATTTTATTTGATGTATTTGATATGATTTTTGAGATCTATGATATAAATAATACTTAAGTTGAATTTATAAGATTTTATGGACATGAAATGTGAAAATTAGAAAATTAAAGTTTAGTGCTAAGTTGTGAATTTATATGATGAACTTGATTAAGATTTGAATTGATTAAGGATTTATGATCATTGATGATGAATAAGTATGAATGTGAGTTGTTTGATATTAAATAGATTGTTGATTGTAAAATTCATGTAATTACATAATATGTATGGTTGAAGGGCATAGTAGAATTATGGTATAAATGAATGAATTTGAACTTATTTTATGTTGTTAAATGTGTATTGAGACATATGGTAATGATTTGGTGGAGTTTGGAATAAGTTTGGTTGAATTGGTATTGAAATGGCGATACATTTTATAAACGTTACTCTGTCAAAATTTCGTTAGAATTTGTTTATTAATAAAACATTTTGGGGATTTGATTGATGAACTTATGATAAGTGTTTAAGTGAAATTTATTCTCTAGAAGTTATTTAATTTCTTTGATCATAGCATGTTATGTGATTATCTAAGATTTAAGTTTACTAAAGAATTGGTAATGAAGGGATGCAATAGCCTAACCTAATCATAGATTTAGATAAAATTAAGAGTGAGATGTGATATGTTCAAGTGAAGAAGAATATACGCTAAGTTCGATTATTTTATTTTACAAGGAGCGAGCAAAGGAAATCGAGAATTGAAAGGCGAAGGAGAAGGCGTAATGCGTGAGCGATGTCGGTGGGTAATGCTTCTTAAATTATTTTACGAACAAAGTTAAATGTTATGTTTCAAACGTATTTTTATCGTGAGAATGTTTCCAATCACCACATTATGAGTATGTTGATAATGATTGATTTACCACATTGTGGGTATGGCGACAATTAACTTATCTCGGCGGGAAGGCGATATATCTTGTGCGGGTTTATGACCGTGAGCTTGCAAATGTAGGGGCGGTCATGGTATTGGAGAGGAGGCTACTTCCCATTACCTAATAGCGTAGATAGGGTATGACCGTGGTTGGCAACCTTGAGGCCAACTCGGGTATGTGATATCGGTATGTTATAAGCGTGAATGTGTGGTGATAGAATAATGAATTATTCTTATGAGGTCTTACTCAAATTTATCTTCTCAACTCTTGTGTTAAGTAAAATTTGTAAGTTATGGTTAAATTTTAAAATTAACGTTTTGGCAATTACCAGTGAGTATTTTCTAGTACTCATGCCCATAAATATGTTTTCTATGTGGTGCGGTGGCGTGGAAGGGATATGGACTTTGGGGCTGAGCTTGGTCTTTTCTTTTATTTTGAATAGTTATGCTCGAATGTCGTGTCTTCATACATGACATTCACTACTCTTCGTTGTTGACTCTGTTCCACTGAACATATACTTTTGAGAAAATCTTGTAAATACTTATAAATGCTTGTGTACATGTTGTTGAGGTTGTGACCTCGTTTGTTATTAATCGTTCTTTGTTGGTTGTTGGCTATTATGCGAGGTTGGCTTATTTATATTTTAAAGGATATGCGGTCCGTTTGTTCAAACCGATCACGGCTTGATTATTTAGTTAATTACCTAATTAAATAGTCGGGTCTTTATAGTTCTAACCTGATTTCTTGAGTGCGCGAAAGCGAAGTTGTTTCTCATGACGGTCGAGAATCGAGTACAGTATATGGCTAATGCAACTACAGGGTCGTCGGCTTGTCTCTTTATGTGCGGAACTTGGTATTGCTATTTACGCTCCATCTAAGCTCTTGTGTGATAATGTAAGCTCTTTTGCTTTGGCAACAATCCAGTTTTTCATGCAAGGACCAAACATATTGAAGTGGATGTTCACTATGTTAGAAAAGGTGCTCGATAAGGCGATTGATGTGGGTTATGTTCCTTCAACCGATCAACTTGCGATATTTTACAAAAGCTCTTGCCGATTCACGGTTTTGTTTGCTTCGTAGTCGGTTAAATCTTGTTACTCGAAACGGGTTGGGTTTCACGGGTGAAGTGTTAGTTTATTTTATCAAGCTGCATTAGTTAAGTTGTTAGCTTTTGTAAAGTGATGTAGCGAAATTAGTTAAGTTGTTAGGCGGTTAAGTAGTTAGATTTTTCTGTTATAGAAGTTGTATAAATACATGCATACTACGTATGCAAACCAATTCTTCTCAATAAACAAATTTTCAGTTTTCATGCTTTGCTTCTCTATCTTAGTTTATGCTTAGATTGAATTCTCAATAATAAGTATAAGTTATATCTTCATACTATACTTATTTTATATTTTCTTTAATAATTAATACTCGCTCCATCCATCAAAAACTTGCATTTAATTTGTTTTCAATATATCCATCAAAGTTTGTATTTTTCTCTTTCGGATATGCCCCCACATAACTCTCATAACTATCACTCTCAATTTATCTACTTATTTACAAAAAAAAAAAAAAAAACCATCATTTTACATTTATAATGTGAGACCATTTCTCCATTCAATTTACTGTTATTATAATTTATTAAAATATGTGTTATTGAAAGCAATGTAAATTTTTGATGGAGGAAAAGTATATTAGGTCATTCTAGTTTCGGTACAGAGCACAAGATTTCTGCCTGCAGAATTTTGTATTAATTCCTGATTCAATACGCAAGGAAATGTAATTTTCATCTTTACAACCACAAAACATACTTCGCCAAACAAAGTCTCTTGCAAAATTATATTTCATTTTGCTACATATACTAAATTGACATATTATAAAATATCCCGAATTTTAAATCTAATATAGTAAATAACTATTTATAAAAGAATATTTGATAAATTTTAAAAAAAAAATATTCAAATCTCAACGATATCAACTTTTCTGTGCCCAAATGCATGTGGAGTTGGCAATGGGAATCCACATGAATCTTTACACGAGTATGGTTAATTGTTTTTTTCACCCACGTCACCAATACGATGTAATTTTGTGGTATGTTTTGGTCAGATTTGAAAAAACTTTTCAGCTATATATATTGTTTTGTGTTAGATTTTTGAAAATGAGATAATATTCTCTCATCTCTCAATTTCCTTTTTTTTTTTTTGAGACGTCCCTCAATTTCTTTCATATCCATTTATGATAACTATCTTCTCAACTTATTACCCTCGATAATAACATTCATTTACATTTTTTACCATCCATGATTCATTACTATTTATCTTTCTTATCTTCAACAACATATTTATTTATATCTTTTATCATCTATGGTCCAATACTAACTAATTTAATATTATATTAATATAAGACTTTTACTCTACTCATAATACATTCAATAATTTTTATTAAAATTAGTGTTCATGATTCTTTGAAATGGGTTTAGAGGATGGATAGAGTAGTCTTTCATACATCCCATTTAAAATGTTCCATTTTCTTTTGGGGTTATCTCATTACAAATATCTCATTCTATTTTAGAAAGTAATTATACTTTCAAAAATATGAATACTATCTATTTTATCATTTTAATGAATGCGCATTCTTTTTACATCGAGAGCAATTCTACTTCTAACCTCTCGGGAGCGAATGATCCGTCGAGAAAAATTCTTTACTTCTCGTTTTCGGATAAAAAGAAGATGAGGCTTCCTAATTATTAGGACTTTGGTGAATTATAGGTGCCGTCGTTGTAATCTAGTAGATCTGAATATTCTCTACGAAATTCTTATTTATTCTCAAAAGGGCGAAGCAATAGATTCATAACTTTATAATTTTTTTAAAGGGGTGGCTGGCGAATTACCCATATCTCATAAGCCACGTGTGTAAGTACCCGATGGGATAAAACATGCGAAATCGGGTAGGTTTATATTGTATGGACAAATATACCCTCAAATGTTGACAAAGCTATCTTTGTTTTACGTGTAAAATTACGAACTACGCCTAATCCGAAATATTTGTTCTCGGATACGATCGGATTCATATATAGAACTTTCGGATATGAGCACGAGCAGTTCGATCGGATAGATCGGTTCCTTATCGTATACTTAGCGGCTCGGTTCATTAACATACCGATCGGATTATGTCGTGTGTATGGAATCCGAGATATACACACCGACGGATCCGATCGGTTTCTTTTTTTTTTATTATTATTTCAATATAACGCGCCTTTGTAAGTGCTTTTAATTTTCTCTCAAATTATTGTAGCATTCAATTCATTCACGTGAAACTGATATAATAAGTATGAATCGTGTATTGCTATAGTAATTTAGTACAATAATAGGTCTGATTTTACTGTTGTTACAGTAACTTTGTACAATAATGAGCCTGAATTCACTATAGCTACAGTAATTTCGTACCTATTATTACAGTAATTGAATAAATTTTACGTGAATGCTACACAGACACCCATCATTTGTTGTTGTTTACCTTCTATAAAATTTTCGAATTCATTCATTCATTCATACACATCTCATAACTTCATTTTCCAATATCATAATATTTCCAATTGAAGTTGAAGCAGAGTATTTGAAGGAAAACCACGGAGGATTCAAGCATTTTCCAATATCATAGGTAATTTTCCAATCTCCTTGTGATTTGAAATTATATTTTGATTGAGAATTTTGTTTTAATTTTTTTATTTATTCTTTCTTTATGTAGATGGACAATTGGAAATTCATTCTTGTGAATTATGGTGGAGAGTTTGATAGTGATTGTGCGTATATTGGCGGGTTCCAACAAATTGCCCAAATTTGGATCGTTTTCTTCTGACCTCATATACTATATCAATCACGTATTGCGGGCCAATGAATTGAGCACGGATTATCAATTATTTTATTTATCCACGTCTCGATATGGTCGGATAATAAAATCATTATTAACCGATGATGAAATGTTTGCTCGATTGTGCGTGTCAGAAGAATATCCGCAGCGTTTATGTAGTTCACAACACTACAAATATTGCGAGTGGATCAAACTCGGGAGAGCCCAATCATTCGATCCACGGAGATGCAGGAGGTATTTACAAGATGTTCCAAGTATGTTTTACGGTGGCGATTGGTTTTACGAATCCCAAAGGCACGCTACGGAGACAACAAGGCCAACAACTCCTATTCGAATGAAGAAGAAGAAGAAGAAGAAGAAGAAGAAGAAGAAGAAGAAGAAGAAGAAGAAGAAGAAGAAGAAGAAGAAGAAGAAGAAGAAGAAGAAAGAATATGTACACGAGACCGAAGATCTTGAAGAGACCGACTCGGATGCCTCAAGCGACAATCCCGAACAATCAATTTTAAATAATCGTTTATTGATTTTGCGGGATGGATTCGAAGAAGGAGGACTTCCCAAACTATTATCTTAGATTAATCCAGCACTTATCCGAAGATGTCGACCAACCCGATCTTTGAAGAACTAACTAATCGGTTAGTTCGGTCATTCCGCTTAATCTTTATGACCTCACTTGTTGCTCGTGAAATGGACCCGACAAGGGTGGAGAATTGAGTAGTAATTCATATTACTATAGCAAAGATGACCTCTATCTTCTTTGTTGGTGTGTGGCATATGGGCGGGCGAAATCGTCGTTGGTCGATTCGGATACAACACGTGACATTTAAATGCAGCACTCGAGAGGTCTAATTTTGAGTTCTGAGCTGCCCAACGAGGTAATATTTGGAAAGTTTATAAGTTTATGTCGAACACCAATGCCACCGTGATTTGGGTTGTGTTGGTCCATTGAAGGTTCATTCAAAGATAGTTGCGGTATTATGCTCGAAAAATGCGCACAATATGTGAAATCATGAAGCCTAAATCAATTATGGCGGAGTTGAAACATGATTTTGGTGTCCGCATCAGTTATGATGTGGCGTTGCGACCCGACATACTGCGATTGAGTTGATATCGGGTCGGCATGATGAGTCGTTCAAATCTTTGCCGGGTTATCTGCGGATGTTGAGACGAGGCGAATCGATACATTTACCGATTATGAGGTCGATGGTGATTGTCGATTCGGCATCTGTTGTTGCTCTCGCTGCATCTATTGCCCTTCTATTTTTGTTTGAGACCGGTGATAAATCGTAGATGGTACTCACCTCGAGGAAAGAATAAGGAATTTTATTTGTTGCGATAACGAAGGATGCCAGCGAGCAAGTGTTCCCGTTGGCATATGGTGTTGGGCCAATTGAGAATGATGAATATTGGTCATGGTTTATCTCACGGATCAGCGGTATTTGGAAATCTTGAAAACCTCTTAATTATCTCGGGCGCACACGTGTCCATAGCTAACGCCATCGAGAGTATTTCCACAAGCTCATCACGCCTTATGCTTCTATCACTTAGTGAACAAGATCAAGCAGTTTCATGGCAGCCTTTGTGGTGGAAATGTTCAAGAAGTCTGCTTATGCATACGAGCCGAGACAATACCAGCGTGTTATGTCTACTATCGAGCATAAATGATAAAGCATACCAAAACTGCTCCGTGTAGGACCGGAAAAATGGACCGTTCAAAGTCCCCGTGAGCCGTTTAGTTTCTTAACATCAAATGCAGCAGAGTCATTTAACTCTCGATTATTATGGGCGGCGTCTTCCAATATGTTCAATGTTGGAGCAATTAGACTTGTAATTGAGCGATGGTTCAACGATAGACGAGCAACAGCACGTAGGTCGGACAACTATCTCACTGAGGAGACAGTCAAAAAGCTTATAGTAGCGGTGTCAAAAAGTCGTCATTACTCTACGACGAGGTCTACAAATGTAAAATATAGGGTGTAATCTGGCGTTAGGAACTTCGATCGATCTTTAACTCAAATCGTGTGATTGTCGAAATTTAACCAAGGCAGGATGCCGTGTTCACCGCAATTGCTGCCATTAAATATGTTTTAATACTAATACTACATGTCGTTTATTTTCATGTAACTCATACTAATATTTTTCATTGGCGGTGAGGCGGAGAATCCATCCACAATTCGATCGAATCATACTACCACGACCAACACTTTAATTGAGACATACGGTGGTGCGGTGAATCATGTCCCTCAATCAATGAGTGGATGGTTCCAAATGAGGTAGCTCAAGCGAATGTATTGCCTCCTATTGTGACAAGACAGGCTGGACGACCTAGAACAAGTCGGATTCCATCCGGTGGTGAAAGGTCTACAAGAAGAGTGCCTACAAACCATATGGGAGAATCGTCTAGCGGTGAGCGCCGAGCACCAAAGAAATGCAGACCATTGTAGGGAACCGGGACACACACGAGGACATGTCCAAATCGAATGGATGAAGGTATAAGCGATTAATTAAAGTTGTTGTATTTTTTTTTAATATTTCGAAGTTATTGTGTTTGGCACCTTTTATTGTTATTCTTCTTTATATCATCCAATTTTATGGCGTTATAAATATTTTATTGTTTGTAATATATTGTAATTGAGTACTTATACATTGTGTTGTGCTATACTTAACATCCTACACATTGAAAATTAATAGCACACGGATACAACACATTTAAATTTACAAATATTAATAAAAGCTGAAATTTAAGATATTACATATTTAAATTTACAAATATTAATAAAACTATAATTTTCCCAACAGTTTTCTAAGTGTTTTCACACAACTCAAAAATAAAGTAGCTATAATTTTCCTATATCTTTGGTATATGTGTGACGACCCGACTTTCCATGAAGTACGGATCATATGGATCATCACCGGTATGATAAGCGGTGAAATAAACATAGCTAATCAAGGCAATCAACCAATCAACTACTTAATAACGCATAGGTTAAAAGGGATAAACAATTGATACCAACTCGAGTCTAGAAGGACTTGTCAAAAGGTTCAAGGTTGACATAACCCAATCGAGCGAAATTTAAAGTGCAGTGCGACCTCCAATTCAATACGAAATAGCGGTTATAATCAAAACATTAATAATATCGAGTTGGCGGCAATTAAGCGTGTGGACATGCATATGACGATGCATGCCCAGTTCTAGAAACCTTTCTAATTAAGCATCAAAAATAGGCGCTACTGCACACCACCGCACCCATCATCGATCCTTGCTCAACACACGTCAAAATGAAATGCGGGCTAAGTACAAAAGTACTCGGTGGACTCGTTGCCAAAACATTTTCTTTGTCAAAAGTTATTAGCGCCCACAATAGCGCATGAGGATTTTAGTAAAAGACTCATGCATCAAATATTTTATCGTTTTCCAAAACGTCGGGCACGACTATTTCATTCACGTTGTTTCCATATCGATCATTCATTCATTCATTCCATTCGCGCACTATGGGTGGCCACCTACACATAGTCGCCGTGACGTCGAGGTAGCTAACCTTAACACCACGGTCACGCGTGTACACAATCCGAGTTAGTCCTTAACTAAGTCGGATCCGATCGATACCCTTTTTAACGTTGGTGGACCAACTCGTTCACATTCCACATTGGATATATCAATCTCGTATAGGATCACAATAAAACATAAACATTTGGCGATCGATAACGGTTTATGTAATAATATTTCATAAAGCTTTGTAAAATCATGCTTTGAGATATGCATAACATTTTGTTTCTAGAAAGCCCACTGCTAATCAAAGCTTAGTGGTTCTAAATGGCGGGGGTGAGTATCCTTCCTCAAAGAACTCGCCCGTCGAACCCTTCATAAGAAAATAGTCGTTCTTAGGTTCTTTCTATCGATCGATGGTGGTTTATAAATTACGACTTTAAAGTTCCCAATTAGGGTTTCTTTATGATTTTATGTGATTGTTTTAAGATAATTTCTATTATCTTACATTCCCAATCGAGGCTATATTACCTCATCGTCCATAGGTGAACTTCAATTATGAATTACATAATCCGAGTCTGTCAGTGACTCTTAACCTTAGTTTTGTTTTAACGTTATTACGTTATAGGTTATCGGTAATCAAATTATGATTGGTAAATTAGGATATTCTCAAGCCACTAACTAGACTTAACAATTATAGTTACGTCTAGTAGGTTATGTGACGACTTGTCGTATTAGCATGATAATTAAAGAGAATATTGACTTACAAATCAGTGGACATATGCCATCATGTAAGTAATTAGTACTTAAGACTAAATGGAGTACTCCGAGAATATTAACTCGACTTTTGAGACATAAGGATCGACATCATGTGTTCGAATCGTTGCTTACACATTCGACATTGTCTATTTAACTTAACTCATGGGAGGTTACATATGTCGTATAATCGTTATTCATTATCGAGTTGTGTTTCGCCCGACTAATGTCGTAGTGAGTTGTCGTTATTGAATATTAACGTTGTAGCTCGACTCTTGGTTTTTCTAACGTGGAACTCACGTTTGGGTATCCTTTCATTAATAAAACCCTAATTCGTATCTAACTTGATTCTTGTTTATTCCGTCTTAAGTTATCGAAATTGGTGATTTCTTTTGGATTCTCGTTCATATAGTATTATGTTGTTTACGTTCGGGGTTTTGGTTTGTCGGTTCAACATAAACATAAACATTGACATCGACAAAACCATACACAACATAAACTATGCTAAGCATTAGAAAACCTAATTTCTAATGCAATACATAATCATTATGTAAGTGTGCATAAGTGTTTCATTCATCCACTCTAATCACAACCATTCATTCTAAGTTTATAATTAACCATCATAGCATCATTTAACATTAGAAACGAACTCATACTTAGCCATTTCGTTCGTTTTCGATAATTAGCAACAATTAGCATACGTATCGATAAATTCAATAAAATCATGTTGTACTCCTATCATACTATAGAATTTAATTATCAACTCAATATCATCATATAAAATTTTAAACCATAGGTTAAAATCTTTGTAATTTTCGGCAATTTCAAATCAACAAGCTTTGGTGTTCAATAAATTCCACAAAAATTATTTTATGCTTATACTATATACTAAACATGAAATATCACTTAGTATCATGCATTAAAATTTAAACCCATGCTTTTCATCATCATTAATTTTCGGTATTCACGTATATATATATATACATATTCAAAATTTCCAATCCTTCACAATATGGTTGTATATGTAATAGCATGTAATATTAACACCAACATTTACCAATATTCATAATATTACACATCCTATTATTTTCAACAATAAAAATCAAATAAAAGACTACATATATATATATAAGCCACGGTTCTTATAAAAAAAATAGGAGAGGTGTTTGAATAAATTCAGGTTAATGTATGAGGTTCATATCATACCTAAACACCATATCTCAACTATTTTCAACAAACAAAAACCAAACAATACTCTAAAAGTATATAAATATAATCGGTCAAAATAAAATAAAATAGGAGATGTGTTTCAAAAATTCCAAGATTTTTATATGATGTTCACATCATATTTTAAACACCATATCTCAACTATTTTCAAAATAAAAATCAAACCATGGCCTAAATAAGCCTCAACACTCACGTTTTTTTTAAAAGTATTACGGAAAATTATGATATTTATACTAAATGCTTATAATACATTGTAAACAACAATATCAAATAATATTCACAAAATCATGCTTTAACATATTTAAAATAAATAAAGCATAAATCGAAAAATATAAACATGCTCCAAAAATTATGAAATTTTACGGTGGCCTTAGAACATCATTCTAAGCATTTTTTCATTCACGACTCGAGAGCATTTGGGCTCTAAAGTCACGAAAATAAATGGGGAGCAAACTAGGGTTTTAAACCCAAAATTCAAAATAAAATTCCACTCCATTAGGATGGAAGAGGATGATGAATAATACCTTCCTATGGTCTTAGAAGGATTATTTGAGTGTGGGAGAGGTTGGAAAGGAGGATTTAGAGTTGGGGATTTGAAAAGTGTAGAGAGAAATTTGAAAATGAGAGCAAAATGTGAAAGGGGGAAATGGGCTGCTCTTTGGACGTTTTTTCCTTGTTATGGCAGACCTAATGGCTGTCATTTCCCATTTTGAGGTGGTCTTGGTGGTAGTTGGGAGGTGGATTGGTCAAATTACCCGTTTTGGTATGTTAATACCGACTCTTTAAGTTTTAACGCACTTTCGATCGATTTCTCGGAACCTTAAGGTTCTATCTTATTAAATAGCCTTTAAAAGACTTATTTTAATGATCATAAAAATTTCACGACGTTCGGACGTCGTTTGATAAGTCAATTCCGAGTTATCGCGGAAAAACGGCGTCCGGCGATTAAAAATATGTCCATTCAAAAATTCTCTTGAATTTTTGAGCTTTCATAAATAATTTGAGTCTTATAAAGCATATTTTATTGATTTAGACCCTCGGTTCGAGTTTCGGGTCGTTCGGATCAAATTAGGGTTTTCCCGGTATATTTTATCCGGCGTTGATTAAGTTCTTGAGAATTCCTTGAAATTGATTCTTATAATTTCTAAATTCATAATAAATCATTCCTTCATGATTTTGGTTGTTATCACTATTTATTATGATTAGCACGGACTGGAGGTTGTTACGGCTCGTAAATAGTGTTTTTAAGGCGGCCAAGGCAAGTATGCCGAAAATTCTCATCCTTTGCATTCTCACATGTTTTCGTGTGAGGATTCTAAAATGAAATCCGTTCGTGGAGATTCATTCTCGATCTTTCATTCTATGTTCAGGGCTACTCGAAAACCCTAATCCGGTAGGACTAGTTATCGATTTTGATTTCTTTAGTATTCGATCTCGAATCGATTCTAATTCGTTTCATTGGTTTCCTTAAACATAATTAAGGTCTAAGAACCACAACTAAGTTATTCAAACATCACTAATAAAAGTTTTAAATTTTTGGGTTATTCTGATATGAGTAGTCCCGATTAATACTCGGTGATCCGGATATCGCCTTTGTGTGCCGCCATCAAAGTGCGGATTAGCGGAGGCGTCTTGGGAAATGAGGATTAACGGACTTAATGATAATTGAATATGGAATTGTAAAGGAAATGACAACCAAACTCATAAGACATCAAACCATTAGAGATAAACACACAACGTATTACATACAAACTAGACCAACGGATCTTTGACAAAAGGTTCGTGATCGAAGGTAATATGCTTCAATACTCACAATATAACTTAGTGTTTCAAGCGGCGGAAAACATGTGAATTTCACATATGACGATGTGAATTCAAGTATACTATATTAGCGACAAAGGTTCCAATCGCTCGACACTTTGCCGTCCATCGTCATTTCGACTGCACGTTTAAAACAAACATGCGGGGCTAAGTACAAGAATGCACTTAGTGGACTCATGCCAAAACACTTTCTTTAAATTACACGCCCTTAGTAAAACAAGAGGATTTTAGTTGAAATAACTCGTGAATACCAAAACACTTTATCATTTCTCAAAAGATCGCTTTGGCGGGCATTTTACGTATGTATGATCCGTATCATCTTTCAAATAACTTTCTCATAACTCTCATTCACGCAGAAGAAGGCCTCCTCTCTGCAAGCCGCCACCGGCGAAGATGTTGCTTTCGGCCACGATCGCCTATGGTGTACACGTTAATCTAGCCGGTATAATCCTTGGGCATAGGATCAGATATCGATTTTCTATAAAGTTGGGGCGACCCAACAAGCGTATCACTTTCATGGTTGGCTTGCCCAACCGCTGATAGGATCCATACATAAAACATAAACACTTTGGGCAGGTAATTGAATAACAGTTCATAATCATTTCTCATCTGAAAGCTTTGTAAATAAATAAATACTTTTCATTTCGAAGAAAGCATAATAAATAAAACAGTTTCGAGTAAAGCCCACCTCGTAACTAAGTGCTTCTCAACGATTTCCTTTCTATGTCAGATGCTCAAGTCCACGTCCCACCTTGACGTAACAAACTATTTTAGTTCGTTCGTCACGTTTTTCAAGAATGTCAAAGTCTATCGATATCTTGAATTCTTTCTAATTAATTGAAGATGTCTTATCGTCTTAGCGCGTCTAAATAACGTATATCAATTCCTACTAGACGTATCACATCACTTTGATCACGTATTAACATATTTCGTATGTTTTGACTTTGGTCAACATTTTGACTTTAGTCAATATTTTGACTTTAGTCAACCTTTTGACTTTAGTCAACATTTTGACTTTAATAAGTATATATATATATATATATATATATATATATATATATATATCGATTCTATATATAAAATTCTTATTTTAAATCGATTTTCAATCCCTAATATCATAAGTCTCGATTTTTCACGTTTTCCAACAATCATGCTTAATAATACGCATAAATATGATGTAATTCACATATAGCACTTTCATTTCAACCTTACGTCACTTAATAAAATATTTGATGTAAACATAATATTTCATGTTCTAAAAATCACATAAAATCATGGTATGTCTAAAACATCATTTTAGAACATATTATGTGATTATACCTTATAAAATAAATTTATAACATTAATACCTACAACTTATTATTTTCTGTAATTATTGAATAATTATACAAAACTTGTGCATAAATTCTCATAAATTCACATAACACTCTATTTTATCCTAGGATCAATAATATGTAATTATATTGATCATAGAAAAATTATACATCATCTAATTTCACTATATTATTTTGAAAATTTTGAAAATCATAACAAACATTTTCAAAATTCCAATTAAATCACATAACACATAATCACTATCATATATCATCACTATAACATAATTTTTATCAATTATGAATTATTCATTAAAATATCCTATGGTCATATTTTGAAATTATGACTTAGGTCAATTAATTTTAAAAACTCGATAAATTCATACAACACCATATTATGAATCTACATCATTAATATGCTATACTATCATTAAATCATGAATTATAACTCATCATATTATTTTCTCAAAACTTTCGGTATTCATAAATATATATACTATTGATTTCCAAAATTTCACATAAAATCATATAAGCATATTTAATACCATAGATCATTATTTCATGCTCAAATCAACAATTAAAAATCATAATCATCAACATATGGTGTTTACATATTTTCGGTCATCACATATAATTTAATAACATGCTTAACTTTGTAATATAATCATAATATAAGCTTAAGAATATCATATAAACACAATTTCTAAACACCTTAGCACATGAACAATAATTTTTGAAAATGTCATAAATAAATTAAGCTTATAACATGAGATTTAACGGACGAAATTTGAAAATTCTAGCATGTATACGAAGCTCGGAAGATTTCTAACCTTTTAATCGGTGTCGATTTTAAACGGCGAAGGTTTTTGGTCTAAGATTTGGATTGGAATTGAAGAACTATCTCTCTATTTTTCCTCACTAATTTTCGGTAGTCTAGGGGTGTAAAATGAGAAATGGTTGCCTTCATCTTATATTTATAGACTTAACAAAGTTGTATGCTAATTATTACACAAAAATATCAACTAATACACTTGCCTAATTAGTCATAGATTTCGGCCACCACTTGGAACAAATGGACAAAATTTTATCCTGCTCATAACACTTTAATATGTAATCTTATCCTTTAATTAATACATTGTACCATACTTATCACAAAATAATTAAATTATCACATTGTAGATAATGTTGTGTGTGTGTCGACCATATCCTATTCATTAGGATCAATTTTTATTTTATTTTTCATATCATATACTATATTATTATTATATAATAAGATCGCATTTGAAAAGTCGACAATTTATTATGATCGTATATCATTTTCAAAGTTAGAAATTAAATCTTCCAACCTTTATTTTGTCAAAATTTTAGCCCCTAGGTGACAAAGTCATAGGTTACTTGTTCAAATTGAATACTATCATTAATTTACACCTAATATCATGATAATGTCATAATCTTATCTTCACATTAATTAAAACTTGATATTTATCAATTTTGTCGGATAAAATGACAACATTTTCGCCACCTTTAAGATCAAGTGGCCTCCCACTTGTGCAACTTGTAATACAACTCATCTTACTTTTAATAATATCTCCATAATGTAATTATCACATAATATTATTAATTGGATAGCAATTAAAATTAATTAATGCTATAAATGCATATTTTCGAGAATTAGGGTTCTCAACCTTAAACATTTTATTTTCTTGTATCAAATAGCTAATACATAGTTATGTGATATTTTATAAATCTAGATGATGAATTAAATCATAGAAAATATTTAGAACAATTTTAATTCACAAAACCACAATTTTGATTTTAGGGTTTTGAATTTTAACTAAATTGTCAAATCTTTATTCCTTAATTCTCTAGCATTATTTTAATGATAAATAATGCTCTTATATCATAAAATAATCATATGAATTTAAATATTATAATTCTATGATCATTTGACTAAGTTATCAAATTGTCTCTAAACATAGACGTTCAAAACGTCTCAAAACACTCGTAATTGAATCATCTCTAAAATGTCCAAAATAAAGTTGTAATAACTTTATTCATTCCTATAATAATAAGGAATTCAAATTCTAAACTTCAATGTTTAAAAATATCGTAAAAGTGAATCGTCGAATTTAGCAAGCGTTAGAACAATACGTTCGAAGGAATATTAGAAACTATATTCTTTAATTCACTAAGTGTCGGTGAATATCATACAGAAATTATCAAATTATGCTTAGTCAAAATCGAGCCTTGATTAATTAAGATTTCGATTATTGAGGCTAAACCCCAAATTACGATTTATATTATCGTAATTAAGCATTAAACTACGGGATATTACATACGTTCAGCGTACATACATGCATATGGACCAGCGGCCCGTCTTTTAGGAGAACGGTTAGCGGTGGCGGGATAGATAATTCAAGTGGCGCGGATTTTTGATATGCCCATATCGTTGAAGCTCGATAATCGACTTCGTCCGTGATGAATCCAAATAAATGCAATATGGGAGCCATCTGTTGGGCGCGGTTTCTCTTCGCATGATCTTCTAATCTCCAATATATCGAATCATATAGATCAAGCGTCCAGTCAAGCACTCTGATAACGACGACGACATAGTGTCCACGATAAGGATAGGCATAATCACCTATATAACACAATTATTACAAAATATATAAATTATTAAAATCAAATATATTAAAATTTAAATATATAACATGATATTGAATTACAAAATCACTGTTGCATCTTTGGACCAATCGTTCATAGTGGATATTCCGTCGTGCCCCTGATCAGGGAAATAATACTCTCGGGGACCTTCCAACCGCTTGAACAAGATTCCCAACCAACTTGAAGGATTCGCTGTTGAGACATTCAAATAATTTAATCGGACATTGAATTGAGCAAAGCAATAAATAAATGAATGTAAATTATTGGAAATCAATACTTACATAGAAGTCGGTGTCCAATATAATCGTGTTTGCATTGTTCATGGTGGACAATACGATATAAGCCTTGATCAGCCTCACTCTACAGCTCATCATGAACAGATCAATCGTCTACAATAAGAACAATTAAATGTATAAGTATTAATTAATTAATTCAACTAAAATAAATTCTTAATACTTAGAAATTCAATGTACTTACGTCTGCAGATAATAAGCTGGTCGGCTTAAGAATATCCATGAAAAATGTCCGACTAAGAATTCCACCACTCTCGGAAATCATCATCGTACGTGGAGGGGTGGCTTCAAGGAAGACATTGAAGTTCGACACTAACGTCAGATCAAGTTCATGTGGTTTGCCAGTAACAACATATGGAGATGATAGGGCCATCGATGGGAATCGTTGTCGGCCACTCTTCCTGGGTACAGGCACTGGTGTCACCACAGTACTCGTTAGTCCTTCTGTCATCCCCGATGTCATCCCTTCTGTCATTCCCGATATGATCCCTGAACTGGGCATCCCTAAAGTCATCCACTGGTGTCTATAATCGGACATTCCTATAGTAGTGGACTGCTGCGGGACTTCGGAGGTCATCCCAATCGACACAATATGCATAGAAAATATCATTTGACTTAGAAATATTTAAATAAACACAAAATATTTAAATTATTTAATTAAATTGAACTTACTTGTCCACAATCACTAAAATATCAAACATATCCATGAATGAAGTTGGAGGTGGGCTGCGATAAGAAGCGGAGGTGGCTCGATAGTAGCGGAGGTGGTCACGATAGGAAGTATAAGGTGGCTCCTCATAGGCACGATGTGGCTCCTGATAGGAAGCACGAGGTGGCTCCTGATAGGAAGCACGAGGTGGCTCTTGATAGGATGGCATGACCTCAGTCCTACCAAACTCGTGCCTGAGAATATCGGTGGCGGCGTCGCATGTCCGCCATCTATCCATCCTCTCGAGAAGCACGTCTACATCGGTGATTGTCGCGTGCCTCATCAATGATTGTCGTGCCACGGGATGAGTATGACGATCGGATGGAGAATAGACGGTGTGCGTCGTGAACTACCACAACGGACGACATCAATCAACTCCTTAAACCAACCCTTCAACCTCGTTGTTATCCGTTCCTCAACCTCCTCAAGGTCTTCCTCGATAGCTCGGCCACCCTCGAGCATGTCTCTGATAGGTCCTCTAGGCGACGATCACTAGGTCGTGGGTGATCGCCGCTTGCTTTCGAGGAAGAAGTCGGAGGATGGCCCGTTTCGTCTCTGTTTGACGAGATGTGGGCGGTGCTCTCCGATCGGATCCCTCAATACCATGTGCGCTGTGCTGTGACTCTTCAACGGGATGCCATCTCGTACCACGTCTCGGACGCGAACGTGAAGTACCCTCGGAGGCACGAGAATCCCCCACATTGTCACCACTAATGACTCGTGCTCGTGAGGGAAATTGTTCTCCATCCCTCAACGGATTTTGGGGCTCTATATACGGCACACCAAACGCCTTGTCGTGTCGGAGTGACATCCAGATGAGTATGTGACCATTTCTTCTTCCGTAGCGGTATGATCGAATATCTTGATCGTCCTATATCTGATTCAAATAAACAAGACTTAATCAAAATTAAAATAATAAATTATAACACAAATTTTAGGATATGTAAAAAGTAGTACCTGAGATTCAAATAAAATCGATAAATCATCGACTGATGACTTGCTCTTGAATCTCCATCTCAAGCATCTAGGGTAGGCAAACTGGTCTACATATTTCCCAACAGTCACACCCAGACTAGGTATGACCTCGAGCGACCAAACAACCAATGCCCAAGTGGTCCATAGAAATGGTATTTCTTTTTCGCTTGAATCGATATAAGTAGTGGTAGCATACAACGATCGAATATGCACCCGGAAATATAGCGAATAAATTCAAATCATCCACCAATGCCGGGCCGAGAGTCCACCAAAGACTGAGAACTACAGATAATAGCATCCCATATAACATAATAATATGCGTAGCACGGAGGTATAAACTACCATCCGCATCATCTATATGCACGCTCCGATCACAAAAACGTGCTACTAAATCCCCAACAGATATGTGGTCAGAACGACAAAAAGCTCTAAACACCCGAACACGTTGCAACCGGTGCTCTCTACTAAGATTAAATGACGAGCTTCCAAAACTTAAACCAGTGACTAATGCATAGTCATGAACAGTAAAACAAAGTCTCCGCCCGTTAATATGAAACCATAGTAGATCATCATCTGTCATAATCTGTCGGGAAATCACGTGGTGCAAAGCCATGATATTTTTTGCCCCAGGCTTCCAGTTAAGTAAATGACCGAAGCATTCACTAGTAAACCTATCCAGTAATTCTTCACCACCAATCTCCAATAATCTAGTTATCTAAATAATTAATCCTATAATATGTGCTAATTTGGACCACAACATTTATCATCTCGGGTCTCAAATAATCAGTATCACCCTAAAAATAAAAATAATAAAGTGTATAAATATCATAAAAATAAAACATATAATAATGACATAATAAATCATACAAAACATATTTAATTATAAAACAATAATTAGATAGCATAATAAACTATAATAACATAATTAGATAGCATAATAAATCATAATATACATTTTAGCATATTAAATACATAATAGCATATTAAACGCATGTTAAAAACCATATTAAACGCATGTTAAAAACCATATTAAAAGCATGTTAAATAGCATATTAAAAACCATATTAAATACATAATAGCATATTATTAATAATATGCTATTATGATAACTAACTGAAACTAATACATAATAGCATATTAATATCCGAGTTAAATACATAATATACCATATTATGTATCCGAGTTATATACCATATTAATATCCGAGTTAAATAGCATATTAATATCCGAGTTGACTTAAAATCCGAGTTAAATACATAATATACCATATTAAATATTAAATACATAAAAGCATATTAATATGATAACTAACTGAAACTATATAATAATATGATACCTAACTAAAACTAATATGATAAGCACGCCCTAAACCCTAAACCCTAAACTATATGATAAGCACGCCATAAACTATAAGCACGCATGATATGATAAGCACGCCCTAATCCCTAAACTATATAACTGAATTCAGAATAGCATAAGCACGTTTAACTAACTAAATTATGATAAGCATGTTTAACTAATAAACTATGATAAGCACGTTTAACTAATAAACCATATTAAACGCATAATAAACACGATTAACTAACTAAAACAAGAATCTGATCGGTGTTTAAGGAATCCGATCGGTTGGTTCGATCGGATTCATTAAACACCGATCGGATTCGGCGAGGAAGGCGGCGTGCACGAGAAGCCGTGGTGCGAGATTTGAGCGATCCGGAGGAGGAGAGGCGATCCGAGGAGGAGGCGCAAGCGATCCGAGAGGGAGAGAGCAAGCGATCCGAGCGATCCGAGAGGGAGATAGTGAAATCCGAGAGGGAGAATGCGATCGGAGAGTGAGAGAGTGCGATCGGAGAGTTTGAGAGTGAAATCCGAGAGGGAGAGAGTGAAAATCCGAGTGAAGAGAAACGTCTATATATATTGGGTAGGAATCCGATCGAATCCGATCGGTAGTGAAGAATCCGATCGCCGATCGGATTCCACACTCGGTCAAGATTCCGAGTCAGACACTGATCCGACAGTGTTTTTTTCAGCTTTTTCAGCTTTAAGTCAACTCATTCCTCAGCTTTAGTCATTCACCGATCAGATAATGTTTTTTTCAAGGGTATTTGGGGTATCCCTTCCTGATTTCGCATGTTTTTATAACATTTGGGTATATGTCCATATCTTTCTGAGATTTGTGTAGTTTTCCCTATTGACACTTTTTAAATACCCATAAAAAATAGGATAGGGACTAGGGGTGAGCAAAAAATCTGAAAACCGAATATCCGATCCGAACCAAATCGAAATTTAAAATTCGGTTTGAATTTTTTGGATTTTCGGATCGGATCGGATTGAAATTTTTCAAAATTTCGGATTTTCGGATCGGATCGGATTGGATTTTTTAAATCCAAAAATCAATTATATATAATTTGTATATAAAATAATATTTTATTTAAATATGTTTAAATTTAATATAAATATATATAAAATTAATAAAAATTGATTTTGGATTTTCGGTTTTCATAATTTGGATTTTTCGGTTGGGTTAGGATTTTTTACAAAAATCGGATTTTCTGATCTTCGGTTTGGATCGAATTTTTTCTTTTACAAAATTCAGATTTTCGGATCGATTCGGATTAAGTAAAAATTCGAACCGAAATCCGAATGCTCACCCCTAATAGGAACGGATGGAGTATTTAATAGCGGCCTCCAAAGAGGACGTACATGACTGTACTGACAATAACATTAACATGTTGTAAGAGTCCAAAAACATTTAAAATGTGTTCAATCATTCTCTCTCCAATTTATTTTCTCCTCTCCGTACAAATTAGACACATGCATCCGGACACTCAATGGAATTCATAACTTTTCGATCTTTTTCCCTTTTCTCATATGATGATTAATTATGAACGTATCATGCAAATCATTGTCTGGGTTGAAGAATGCACTGGACGCTAAACAAACATAGATTCAGATCGATGATTGTGTGTTTCTTACAAAACATGCCTAGTTTTGCTAGCTCGGCAAAAAGCAAACATGATAAGAAAATATTGTGTACTAAAGTTTAAATAAAACCCCCAAAAGACGTCATACAAAATACCACACAATAACTATACATCAACTTCTATATACTTATATAATGTGATTTCAAACCCACGTAGTTTTTCTTAGAGGAATTGTTGTGTAATATCTTCTTACGGGCCAAGATTTCTATTTAAAGAGGTGGTCTCCTGTGCGGACATCTGTATATACGGATAATGATACTTTTCTTCAATACAAATGATACTTTTGTTCAATATAAATGATACTTTCAAATTACAGATATAAAAACAAATGACGCTTTTCTTCAATGTAAATGATACTTTGGTTAAGAATAAATGATACTTTTATTCATCCTCATGGTGTGGATGGATGTACAAGAGTTTTTGTGCTATTTAAATACTACCAAACTTTAATCAAACTTATGAATTGAATATGTCATTGAAAATGAGCTCATATTCAAATATTTGAGTTGTGTGACATCTAAATCCTCAAGATGAATCTTACTTAAGTTTTTATATTTTTCTCGATTTGAGTTTTCTTTTACGAGAATACAAGTTTGAATCATATCTTTTTCCTGGTATTGTTTTTTATTTTATTTTATTTTATTATTTACTGTCCCTGTTAAAGGAGAGATTATCAGTTATCATTTTGGTTTTTGTTTTTTCAGTGTATATATGATCGCTAATGTTATACTCTTTCCGTCCCGATATTGTTGGCATCTTTCTTTTTATACGTAGATTAAGGAGATTTGTGTTTTATGTATAAAATAATGTATGATACGAAATTCGAGATACTTTTTAATGTGAAATTATTTCTTTTTTTGGAAAGGGCCAACAATAGCGGGATAATCCAAAAAAGAAAATGAGCTAACAATAATGGGACGGGGGAGTATATCCAAAGCAGAACAACAAGATCACTATTATATATATACACACATACACATATATACATATAATATTTGAGTTATACGATTTAACTACTTTTTCGACCGATTTATATTATTTATGAAACTATTTTCATTGAATTAAACTTGCGTGGAATCAAGCTATCGAATTAAGCGAAATTAATTTGAGTTTCTGCATGTGTGTGTGCGTGTAATAGAGTAAGGCAGGTTAAACAAGTTTTTTTGTTTAAGTGGAGAGTGTTTATTAATATACAAGGTGACTATTGAAATTTTCTATTTAGAGTTAATTATGAGGCACGGACACTCCTGTGATCCTATCCATTTGGATATAAGGTCATCCACCTTAATTAAATTTTTTTACAAATTAATAAATTTTAATTAAAAAATAATAAATTATCTTGAGAATTAATAAATTTTAAGTAAAATTCTAATTCATCCACAATTAAGTAATGATTAATGACTAATCAATAACTAACTATCACGTGAGTGTTGGCATTTAATTATCTGACAACTAGCTAATGTTGTGAATATGCGAAGTAGCCTAGTGATAAATCTAGTTACGTGAGTATGCAAGATTTGTGTAAGGCAATAAAGAACACCAAAGCTTTTACGTGGTTCGATCGTTAATGAGATCTACGTCCACGGATGAGTGTCTCCTCAATACTTTCACTATGATTTGAGTACAGTGGGTGTAGTTACAAGCTCTGAGTATTTGATAAGTTGCCAACCCTTCTATTGTCAATTTTCCTTCTATTTATACATCTCTGAGCCTGCGCCTGAAGGCGTGCCCAATCTCTCCATTGGTCGTGACTCTTCCTCTGGCGTGCCCTCCATTGGCCGGGGCTCTTCCCCTGGCGTGTCCTCCATTGGCCGGGCGGGGCGCGCCGCCTTCGTGCGCCACGTGGAGGGTGGCGACTGACTTTGGTTAAGGGGGCTAGGGTTTTGGGGCCTGATTAGGGCTCGCCTTGGGCTCAACCGCGTGGGCCCGCTACCAACGTTGGGCCCAGCTCGTTTGGGCTTGATCGGTTGGGCCATATCCCATCATAGCCCCCGAATAGTCGAGGGACGGTGATGCGGGTGGAGTGAAGAGCGCTTCGCCGGTGAGGTGTGTTTCGGCGAGTTGTTGTTGAAGGTGTTGTCTTTTGGCGTGAGGGTTTATTTGGCGATCCGGTGCGGGCGGGTTGGGTGGTGCATTGTGCATCGCTTGGACAAAGGCGTGCTACGGAAGGAAGTCAAGTCCGACACGGATATCGACCCTGCGTGAGGTTCTGCCGAGGTCGATCTGGGCGACATTGCTCTTATGGAGGGTGCCGATGTCCGACCTGAGAGGCGGATCTGGATGGAGAAGTCATGCTGGATGGTGTCGAGTTTCGTCCTGAGTGACCGCCCTTCTAAGGATGCCGAGGTGCGGCCTGGGCGACACCGAATCTGGGGGCTGGTTCGCCGAGCTCCGATCTGGATGGAGACGTTCCCGTAAGGGGCGAAGCCCGTTGATAGGACGCCGAGGTCCGATCTGGATCCCCTCGTTATTTGGGTGAAGGCAGTGCGACTGGGCGCCGCCATCTGGAGGACGCCGGGTCCGTGTGATGATTGCGGTCGGGGGCCGTCTATCTTACGCTAGCGTCGTCATCGTGCGGCGCGTAGTTGGGCACTCGAACCATGTGCGCGTGGACTCCCGTCCAATCACGGGTAGGTGCGTGTCGAGTTGAAGCGGCGGTTTTAGGCGCCCTTTGTCCTATAAATAGGCCCAAACGAGGCAACTGCTCACTTTCCTTTCGGCGCTTGTTTGAGAGATAAAATTAGAAATTTTCGACTTGATCCCGATCTCATTGAAGGAGCCATATATTCACGTGAAAAGTAAGTATGTTTTCTTCATCTTCTTCTCCGTCTTCTCGCTCTGAAAGTTCTATTTCTGCCTCGGGTTACGCCGTCTGCTCCCCGACGTAAAGGAATATATGTGCTATAACGGCCTGGGTATGTCCATGGGGTCGAGTTCTAGGGTTCCGCCGGTATCATCGGTATGGGATGGACTTAGGGTGGGCGTGGCGAGGTCGGGCTTGACACTGGAGGAGCTTTTTGAAGTCGTAAAGGAATAACGGATCCCGAGAGGCGTGGTGGTGCTGCCCACAAATGATGATAGAGCGATGGCCCTCCGGAGGGTTTATTACCGTGTATGTAGATAGTTTGAGGCGGGTCTTAGGTATCCTCGGCCCGTTTATCTTAGCTTTCAAGAGTATTTCGGATCCCCATTTGTCGATTGACCTCGAATTCCATTAGGTCGGTGGTGGGGCTAGGGCTCTCTTGCTATGGCATTCTTGGGAGTTCTCGCTTCGAGGCACCGATGCCTTTTAGTGTCGAGACCATGGGAGGTGTACTATCATCTCCTCGGCTGAAATTTAAGGTGCGATCCCCTAAAGTGTCTCATTGGCGAATAGGTATTTCTTTCTGGGTGAGGGGCATCCGAGGTATGAGTGGGCATCGATGCGATGGCGGACCCAAAAATCAAGCCCTTGGGCCACATGGAGGAGGTCTTGGCGGCCTTGGTGAGATTTTATCCATAAGTTACAGGGATGACTGAAGAAGGCGGTGAGTATTTATGTGTCGGAGCGTCGGGATCGAGTGCGGGCGGGGTGAGGGCATCCCATCTTCTTAGTCCTTATCGTCCGATTTTCTTGTGCTAATCGACTTTCTTCGTGATGCGGTGAAGCCGACTGGGCGAGGCGGGCTCGCGATCGCGAGCGAGGAGCCGGCAAGGAGCTGCGAAGAAGAAGATGGCGGGCTGGACCTACCAAGGGTCGAAGAAGGTCGACAATATGGGCTAAGCGGTGAGTGGGCCTCGGTGGGGTCCAACCCGGCATCGAGTCACGACCTCGGGGCCGCCTTGAGTCTGGTGCCGCCTCCGAGCTTGGCCGCACCCTCCCCGAGGTACAAAGTTCTTCCACATTTGGTTTATGCGCTCTGCGATCTGTATTAACTTGTGCTGCTCTTTTTAGGGTGGGAGCTCGGTGATGGGGCCTGCAGCGTGTTCTTTGGGGCTGCAAGTCGCCCCTGGGCTGGTCGTGAGAGCTCGGCCGGTATGAGGCTGAGGCGGGAGCTTGCTGTGAGGCGGATCTTGAGACCGCCGTGGGCCGTGAAAGCGGGCCGAGGCCGCAGGGCTGCTGAGGCGGGAGGAGCTCTGCTTGAGCCGCCAAGAAGAGGGCTTGGCACTCGAGGCCGCCCGAGGGAGGTCGAAGAGGTTCGAGAGAGTTGGCGGGCGAAGAAGGGCTCATGGACGAGAGGGTGTTGGGGGCGGCGATCGGGGACCACTTGAGGGCCTTTGCCCGGCTCATCAGTCAGTGAGAGCTTCTCGGCCTTTGCCGATCTTGCCGCCGTCTTTGAGCCGAAGGTGGTGTCGATCACACAGGAAGGCTGGCGGTCGCCATGCGACTTGATAAGGTCGAGCATGGCTGGACCGAGTCGACCTCAGGAGGCCGAACAAGGCCGCGGGTGATCTCGGGGTTGGCTCCTTCCGGTCTTTGGAGGCTCTGGCGTCGGTTCGACCCTCCCGACGGTGAGGTCGTCGCCCGGTCTGGAGGGCGAAGATCCCGAGCTTCGGAGCTACTTGCAGTGCGGGCAGGCGGGGATGAGGAGGAGGAGGTGGGCGCAGAGGCGGTCTTGGAGCTCCCTAGTGGAGGGCCAACCGCAGAGCATCGGAGGTCGGCGAGTCCGGCAATAGGCCCGAGTCGGTGGACTGATGTAATAGTCTCGAACCGTCGGGTCGATAGGATCCAGGCCCTTGTAATAATTTCCCACTTTTGAGTAATAAACGCAACATTTTGAAATGTGTGTTGTCTTGTTATTTACTGACCCACACACGAATGCCTTGGACTCGATCATGAATTGTTGACCAAGTTAAAAGAGGTCCGAGGCGCCTGGAGAAGGACAAAGAGGTGCTTTTCTGGAGGAGCCGGTCTGCCGAGCTGACCCAAGTTTTGGTCACCATGGATGTCAGCTCGGCGTCGTCCGCCGACCTGAAGAAGAAGTTGCACGAGGCTGATCGGGAAGTGGCCCGCCTCCTGGCTGAGAACGAGGCTCTAAAGTTGAGGATCGCACAAGACGAAGTCCAGGGGGCGGACTTATCTGCCGATGCCATCCAAGGGCGCTTGATACAATGTGAGGAGCGACTCGAACTGACTGCGGAGAGGCTAGCTCGGGTGTCGGAGGAGCATGCGGAGTACGAGAAGGCAATCCACCGAGCTGGTGGAACTACCATATCCGAAGCCGACGACCGAGTTCGAGCTTCTTTGGCGAGGGTATGGTCTTTGAGGATGAGGAGGGCCCAAAGAAGAAGTTCAAAGATCGTGTGAACTCCATCGTGAAGTACATGGAGATGTATGAGATCGCCCATAAGCGACGCATGCCCGGCCCCGCAGCGAGGCCACGCGGGCTCCAGGGTCCGATTATAGAAGAACCCACGGAGGAGGCGGCTCGCCGATCATGCCAAGTGCTCGGTTGATGGGTCCTACCGAGGCGGATTATTCGGTGGCGATCCTCTAAGAGCGGAAGGCGACCGAGGACCTCGGTCGGCGGGGAAGAAGGGCGGGTGGGGCGAGTCGTACTCCCTGCCGGTGCGGTCGGGGCCGGGTGTGACCTCGGTGTATCCCGTTCCTCGGTGCCGTATTGGCGCTGCGCCGCTTGAAATGTCCTCGGTGGGTCGAGGTGACCTGAGTCGCAACTTCGGTCCCGGCTGCCCCGAGCCCGCATCGAGCGCTCGGGAGTAGGCCGTGGTGATTCGGCCTTATCGGCGGGTTGAAGGCACGAGTTTGTTCGAGCATACACCGCCGGCCCGGAGATTTTATCTTGAATTGGTGCGGCTTGACAGTCCGGCGACGGGAGCCCTTGAATGAGTTTGTATATAGCTAGGACTTTGTATGTAGTCGTAAATGTATTTAGACTCATTTTCAAGTGTATATTTTCCCCTGAGAGGTACAAACATAGCTTAGGACTTCGTTTGGTCGTAAATGTATTTAGGCAGTATCTGAAGTGTATATTTTCCCAAATAAAGGGGTATAAACGAGTCGGAAGCCGGTTGACTTGTATATGGCTTGGAACTCGGTTTGTAGTCGTTAATGCATTTAGACTTTGTGCCGAGTGCATATCTTCCCAAATAAAGGGGTATAAGTTGGCGAGATCGATGCGATGTCGCATGCGTGTAGACGCCCAACTTAATGGGTAATCAGTATGCTTTGCATGTAGCGTTCAAATTAATGAGTAGTCTCAGATGCTGCACTCTACTTAGTGGGATTTTCATCTTAAAGGCGTCCCTTGTGAAGGTTTAAATGTGGTGTATCCAAACGGATGTTCACATATGTATGAGGCAGTGAAATATTCATTAGAAAAACAAATGTTTTATTGAATATGTAATCAACATCGTGCTTTAGGCAAAACAATGAAGGAACTAACATGATGCCGATCTTAAATCGAAGCTATGTAAAGTACCTCCTTAAATGAGTGATGTGCGGGTTAGGGGATAAGTGCACCGGATAGGTGAGCTAGCTTGTAAGCCCTTTGCCGAGGTCCTCGTGAGCGCGGTATGGGCCTTCCCATGTCGGATCCAACTTGTTAAGGCGCTCGGCTCTCGGCTTCATTATTTCGTGGGGAGGTCGCCTACTTGGGCGCGGAGGCTTTGACCCTTTGTTGTAGTACCGCGCGACCGGCCCTCAGACTTGGCTTCGTTTATGAAGAGAGCTCGCTTCTCCTCGAGGCGTCAAGGTTGTACACTTGGTCTTCCTCGTTCCGGCCCGGTCGAAGTGAAGAGTCGCGGGCTTGGTGCACCGATCTCGGCCGGTATGACGGCCTCGGTATCGTGAGACCGGGCGAAAGGGTTTCTCCGCGAGGTCCGAGGTGTTGTCTGTGAGGACCGAGGACTTGAGGGAGATTTTCAGCCCAATCGCCTTAGCTCGGTCAGCCTTTTCTTCAATCCTTGACGATCGTGCGGTTCGTCACCTCGGTCGACCATTCGCTTGCGGTGTGTGACCGAGGTGAAGCGTTGATCGATCCGGAGCTCTTCGCACCACTCCTTGAAATTTTGTCGACGAATTGGGTGCCGTTGTCCGAGACCGTATCGCGATGCGCGGCGGCGGACTATATTTTTCCACACGGTTTGAATCCTCCCGCCATGGGCTCGAAAGTGGCTCGGCCTCGACCCGTTTGTGAAGTAGTCTATGGCTACGACTAAGTATCGTCGACATGGTGCTCGGTCGAGCGGACCAGCGATGTCGATCCCCACCGCATGAAAGGCCACGGGCTCGCAGGTTTGCTTAGATCGGTTTGGGGTAGCTTTTGACCGTGGGTGGGCGCACTTGATACTTTTGACGAGCTCGGCCGAATCTTGAACAAGGGTGGGCGAAGAATATCCCGACCTCGGCGTCTTCTTTGAGAGCTCGCGACCCGATGTGACTTCCACAACACCTCTGTGGATCTCATTGAGCACGTGGTCGGCCTCTTCCTACCGAGGCACCTCGGGAGGGTTGAAGGTAAGACTTACGGTGAAGCGCCCTCGTGTAGGTACTCGGGATTTCGCCATAATCTTTTGGCTTCGAGCCGATCTTGAGGTAGTCGCCATCTTCCGGTAGGCCTTTATGGGAGACATCCGCCGGCTCCATCTCGGTGATGATGCCGATGTGAGACTCCGCTATGCTTCGAATGAACCTCCTCCTTGGTGGACTTGTTGATGACGCAGACTAACTTGTCGAGCGTCGCTACGGCTGTTTTAAGCCCGTGGGATCCGATGAATCTTGGAGTACTGAATGAGGTCAGATCTCCTTTGCGCTTCTCGAGTCTTGCTTCATTCGGTCCTCCTTGGCCTCAGATTCGCCAGACACGGTTTACCACGACACAGGAATCCCAAAGATCTGGACATTGTCCACACTCAATTCCTTGCGCGGGTCACGAGATCGGCGCTTCATACTCCACCTCGTTGTTGGTGGTCGGGAAGGTAAACCGGGAGGCGAGGTCACTTGATTGTCCGGCCGGGCCGAGGAGAATGCACTCTCACGCCCATTTGCATGAAGCTCCGCCCACGCACATCCGCCAACAGCTATTGGGCGGTGCGGGGACGAGTCCTCCGCGTGAGGCGGGTGTTGGGGTGACCTCGCCGGTAGAGCCGACCTCGGAATTTGGCTTCCACCAGAAGTCACGAGCTGCCCTTTATGGCGGTCAGGGGAGTATGAGATGTCGTGCTCACGAGCTCCGGTGCCCACTTGGCTATGCGTCCGGATGACTCTGGCTTGGACAAGACTTGTCTCAAAGGTAGGTCAATTAATACATGGACAGAATGAGCCTAAAAGTAGGGTCGGAGGCGTCGCTTGGCGTTCACCAAGGCCAGTGCTACCTTTTCGAGGCTGGTGTACCTCGTCTCTGGTCCCTTGAGAGCTCGGCTAATAAAGTAGATGGGGAGTTGTCGTCCCTCCTCATTTCGCACCAATACCGCACTGATGGCCTCGTCCGAGGCGGCCAAATATAGAGAGAGGAGTTCATCTTGCTTCGGGGCGGACAGGGTCGGCAGGTCGGCGAGGTACTCCTTCACCGTCGGCGGCGACCGTGTTCTTCCTGCCAGGCGAAGTCCCGAGCTCTCCTCGGGATCTTGAAGAAGGAAGCCGCTTCCGGCTCGAGATAGGAATCTGTTGAGGCGGCCAGCACCGGTGAGTTTGTGGATCTCACGGACGGTCCTTGCACCGCATGTCGAGCACCGCCTTCACCTTGGTGGGATTGGCCTTGAGCCCTCTTGAAAACCCAAAGATCCCGGACCTTGCGGTCTTCACCATAAATGTACATTTCTGGGGGTTGAGCTTGAGGTTGGCCGACCTGAGGAGTTGGAGGATAGTGCCGAGGTCATCGGCGCAGCTCTCCATTTTTTGACTTTTGACTACGATGTCGTCGACGTAGACCTCGACAATCTCCCCGATGTGGTCTTTGAATGTTGCGTCCACCATCCTCTGGTAAGTAGCCCCGACGTTCTTCAGGCCGAAAGACATCTTTCGGTACGCAAAGACGCCGAAGTCGGTGATGAACGCGGTCTTCGGGGCATCCTCCGGGCTCATCAGGATTTGGTGGTATCCTTTGTATAGATCTAGGAAGCTGAACATCTCGTGGCCCACCAATGCCTCCACCTTCTTGTCAATGTCGGGAAGGGGGTAGCAATCTTTTGGGCAGTGCTTGTTGAGGTCGGTGTAATCGACGCTCATGCGCCACCCTCCTCCTGGCTTTCGGACCACGACTGGATTAGCCATCCGTCGGGTATTCGACCTCAAACAAGATCTTGGCCTTGAAGTTGAGTCACCTCGTCCCTTGACGACCGGGCTCGCCGCGAATATTCTTTTCTTCTCACGGACCGGCTTGGTAGCCGTGTCAATGTTGAGGCGATGAGTTATGAGCTCGGGCGACACCGATCATATCGAGCGGGGACCATGCAAACATGTCCCCAGATATTCCCTCGAAGTTGTATGACACGCCATCGGATGTCGGTTGGGCCTGGGTGCCGACTGACGACCTTCGAGGATCGTCGTCGATAGTCGGGCGTTTCGTCAGTCGTCCCGGTGTCGGCCTCCGGGTGGGTTCAGAATTGCTATGCACGGGCGAGGCCGCATCTTGGGTTGAGACTCGTGGCATTCTTTTCTTTGCCGCTTGGTCGCCTGGATGCTAAGCACTCCCACCGGGGTGGAATCTCGACGGTGAGGTGGTAGACCAGACAGACGGCCTTGGTGGCGATAGCCAATCTCCCCTGTGATGATGTTGTGCGGAGAGGGGCTGGACCAGAAAAATTTGATGGCCTTGGTGACCGACCGAGGAGCCGCCCCACGGAACCGGAAGGGTAATGACGCCCCGGCCGGACCGCCTCCGGGTGAAGCTCGTAATGGGATGGCGCGGAAGTACCAATACCTCCGACCTCGAGTTTATCCAGTAGCCCCAAAGATGATGTTGACGGAGGCCCGATGTCGGCATAGACTGATGGACGTTTTTGTTGCCCACCACGGCCTGTATGGTGATGGCGTCCCGTGCAGCATGATTTTGGGTACCGAATCCTCCTTGAGAACACTATGTCCTCACCGTCCCGAGTCACTTGTTCTTTGGCTCCTAAGTGGCGGCCTCAGAGCTTAGTTCTTTAACGACGACCTCGTCGCCCGATGGACAGTCCGATTATAACGTAGACCTGCTCCATAACATTGGGACATTCGCCCTCATCGTCTTCGTGTCGGGTCATCGCAAGGTCGGTCCGCAGCTGTTGCCGCCGCTATTCTTCCTCGCTTCCCGCTTCCGGCCCACCGTAGAGGTATTTCTTGAGGGCTCCACCTTGACGAGCTCGTCGATCCACGAGCCTGTGTTCGCGCAATCCTCGGTATCATGACCATACCCTGGTGATAGTCACAATATTCCTCCGTGGACCTCTTCGATCCTCCTTTCATAGGAGGTGGCTTCGGAAGAGCTCGGCGTGGAGCTCGAATATTTCCGCCCTTGATTTGGCGGGGGGCGCCGCCGTGGTTGGGCCGAGGTCCCAGCACGGACTCGCTGGCCCTCTCGATCCTCGTCGGCGCCGCGATCGCGCCTCGACTTTGGCCATCCGGCTTTTTCTTTCGGACTTACGCCGTCCTGCATTTCCTCTTCTTCCGATCCGACTCGTCTCCTTTGTGAAGTTGTCCACCAGTTCCAAAGCTTACTTGCCGCCTTTGGTTTCTCCCCGTGATTTCTTTGTTCGAAGATGCCGGTCGGATCCTTTTTTGAACGCGTTGATGATGTAGAGATAGTTACCGCCAATTTTGAGCAACTCTTTGATGAACCTCGAGACGGTTCGACATCATCTCGTCCCGCCTTGGCGGATTGTGAGCAGGTCGGAGGAAGGGCTGCGAGGTGGCATCTTCGATAGAAGCGCCATTCGAATCGATCCACGAGGTCCCAAGCGGTGTATACTGCTCATGGAGCGGGTGAACCACGTCGTGCGTTGGAGATCAAGACCTCGGGAAGATTTTGCACATGTGAAAATCTTCCATTCCTTAATTCACCATGTTGGTAGTGTGGCGAAAAGGAAGTCGGAGGGTCTCCCAGCCATCGTGGCGGCAATATTGGGTGCCCGTATCGCAAGGGCGGGCGTGTCTAGAATTTCTCCGGAGAAAGGGAGATGATTCTCCGTGCACGGCCGAACCCCGGAGATCGCTGCCATCTCTTTCTCGGAGGGTGGAAGATCGATAGCGGCGCCCATCGTCCCTCCGGGAAGTTCGACTCGCCTTTCTTCTCTCTCTGCTTTGCTCGGCTCTGGGTCGGCATAACGAGGTGAGAGCGGCTCCGCGAATGGCGAGGGGGCGACGGTGGTGGCGGCTCGTCCGCGGTGAGCGGCCCGCTGAATGGGGCGGCGGCTCGGCCGCGGTGGCGGCCCGCACGCCGAGGCGTGATGCACGTTCTCGCCATCACGCCGAGGCGGGCGCCTGGCTGTTCGGAGGGAGACCTCGGGCGGCCGTGGTATTCAGTTCGGGGCCCTTGAGGCCCGCTCCTTTGTCCTCTCGTTGAGGAAGCTTTGAAATTGGCGAAGGTTGGCGTTGAGGAACTTCGGTCACACCGGCCGAGGACCTCGTAGGATTTAACGAGCTGTTTGTTCGTCTCGCTGAGGTCGGCATCTCCCCACGTTAGGGAGGCGGTCCCGAGGTGTATGGAGATGTTTTCCATGTTTCCCTCCGAGGCGAGGCGCCAGGCGCGTCGCGATCTCCTTCCCGCGACGCCGAGTGACCACCGTCGCCCTCAAGACGGTTGTTGCCGGCGTGGATGGCGGTCAGGCGTGTTCTTGCCATTAAGTTGTAGAGGAAACGAAGCTTTCTTGTTCGGATGTTCCCACGCACGGCGCCAATGATAAATCTAGTTACGTGGTATGCAAGATTTGTGTAAGGCAATAAAGAATACCAAGGCTTTTACGTGATTCGATCTTTAATGAGATCTACGTCCACTTTATGAGTGTCTCCTCAATACTTTCACTATGATTTGAGTACGGTGGGTGTAGTTACAAGCTCCGAGTATTTGATAAGTTGTCAATCCTTCTATCACAATTTTCCTTCTATTTATACATCTCGAGCCTCGCGCTGGGCGTGCCCAATCTCTCCATTGGTCGTGACTCTTCTCCGCGCGGCCCTCCATCGTCGGGCTCTTCCTGGCGTGTCCTCCATCGTCGCGGTGGACGCCGCTTTACATGCGCCACGTGGAGGTGGCGCCGACTTGTTCCTGGGGCTGGGGTTTTGGGGTCGATTAGGGCTCGCTTGGGCTCAACCGCGTGGGCCCGCTACCAACATTGGGCCCACTGTTTGGGCTTGATCGGTTGGGCAGATCCCATCACCTAGCTAGTTCTTAATGAATACGCAACGATTTCTTTTTTTTTTAATTTGATCAAATTTAAATATTATAACAATATTTTGATGTATGATTCGAGATTTCGGTTAAGTAATAATATAGAATTTTATCAGTAAGAGAGTTTGGTGATTGATTTGAGTTCCAATTGCATATATATAGGGAGGTTAACGAAGAGCCATTTTTATTGTGAGAACGTGAGAACCAAAAATGATGAATTTAGTGTGAAACTTGATGAATCCACTGGAAAAGTTACCTAATCCAAAAAATGGTATTTTCGCCTCATCGATTCGAACCCTAGGTGAAAATTCGAATTTTGGATTCGATAATTTTCTCAAAGAAATTCATTAACTTTCATAGAAAATTCATTTTGTTCAGAAGAATTTTCATGGTTCTTAGTTCTCACGTTAAAATTAGTTCTTATTTGAACCTCACTCTATATATATATATATATATATATATATATATGAGGGATCAAATAGTACCCGAGTCCGATATAGTATATAATACGTAATCTCATCCACTCATCTCATAGATCCTATGGTGGAGATTTTTCGATTTTGTAAAGCCATTTGGCTACCGATTTCGCTCTGATGAGGTAGATTAGTAATTTGATTATATAATATAAAAAAAAATCATGCACGCTTTTAAAACAGAAAACCGCACACGCTTGAACACAAAATCGCATATATTTGAACACAAAACTACATTCGTGTTAACAAAAAAATGAATGAGATTTATTTCTCCGTAAACTATATGCACATTTGTTATACAGAAAACTACATACAATTGAACATAAACCGCATAATATTGAATACAAAATACATATGAGATTGATTATCTAAAATTTATTCTCACGCTTAGATCGATTACTTCTAACTTCATAATTCGAAAGAAAATAAATGAACAACAATAAAGAAAGTAAATGATCAACAAGATAAGTGTTTGTGTATATTGGAGAAGATATAAAGAGATATATCATGAATGAGAAACCTATGATTTTCTTTTTTTAAAGCATGCATGTTTGTGTTTCGTCGTATGCAAGTTATTGTTTTTGTAATTTGCATATTTTTGTTAGAAATATACAGATTTATATTTTTAGTATGCATGTTTACGTTTTATAGAATGCATGTTGACGTTTTGTGGTATGCATTTTTACGTTTTACAATATGCATACTTCATTTTCGACAGCAAAACTCCTCATTATCATTCTTCGTCGTTTTGTCGCTTCTTTCTCCGATAACCGCCGAACTTCGCCATAAACTACCGCCATTACAACCATATCTCGATTCTTCAAAATCCACATCTCTTTTTTCACAAAATATCTCAAATTTCTTTTCAAAATTTTAATTTTCTTCTATTTTTCTTTCAAAAGCTGTTGTTTTATGCTTCACATCGCTGCTGTCCTGCCACCACCGTCGCTGCTGTTGCACTGCAACTAGGGCTGTAAATGAGCCAAGCTATTCGTGAGCTATTCGGAGCTTGGTTCAATAAAAGTTCGTTCGGGTTTGTTTAGTGAAGCTCGTTAGCTAAACAAACCAATCTTGAGCATGATAGTATTCGGCTCGTTAGTTCGTGAACAAGTTCGTTAACTGATTTACTTTGAAAATACAAAATTATTAACTATATAAAATTATTTTCTTTCTATAATTAGTAATTATTGTGTTAAATCTCTAGTTATTTTTATTTTTTATAAGAAATCAATAAATATATTATTTTATTGTGGATAAAATAATTTATTTTTAAAATAAAATAATTAATATTCTAAACATATATCTAAATTTAGAAAGTTTGTTTAGGTTCGATTAAAGCTCTAATAAGCTCGTAAGCTCGAAATATTCGATAAATAAAACCTGCACTTGCTAGATACTAAACAAACCAAGCTCGAAGACGATGGTGTTCGGCTCGATTTGGCCTCGATTACATCCCTAATCGCAACCACTACTTCCGTCGTCGCCGCCTTCATAAAAAAATTCAAGAAGATGAAGAAAATCGGAGGAGAGAAGAAGAAGAATGCTAAGTTTTTATTTTGCCAATATACCCTCATGAAATTAAAAGATAAATAAAAAGGATTGCCAAGTGTCACCATGTGTGGTACATGTTCAAAATGCTATTATTTAAATTGAGATTATATACTACCTAAAGGTCGAGTATTACGGAACCCAACCCTATATATATATATATATTGTGTATTTAATTACAAACTCTTAAAAATATTGTTGAAATTGCAAAATAGATCATAGTTTGTGATTTATTTGAAAGTTTTTCCGTAAATCTAAAAACTTGGTTAAATAGAGGATTTGTAAGGATATTCCTCCTTTCAGATAATTAAGTTTGTACCTTGTAGAAATGGATTCAGGGATTAAATCAAAGGAAGAAAAACAATTTGAAATTAATAACTAAAATATAAAACATACTAACTGCAACAGGCAAGCCAAATACTCAGTAGTCACACCATCAAATAGGATCACATATATTTATAATTTACATGAGAACCTTATATACAATAGTTCCAATATGATAACAACAATTTCTGGTATAATTGTACAGCTTTTTATTACAACTCCTCACTTAATTTTTACAATTTTGATGCAGTTGAGCAAGTCATCGTATAGAGAAATCTTGCAGAAAGCTGTGAAAACATGAACGGTAGCCGCTAGGTTTTCTTAATAGAGAGAAATTGTTGTACAAACTCAAGGGAGGAACTTCTCCAGTAAACCTCCAAAGAAGAAGCTAGTCTTTGCCCAACCACTTGCTTCGAGTGCTTTCGTGTTCATTGGTGCCTTCTTCACGCTCAGCCGCATCGCCTGCCCAATCTCCTTGCGCAGCGCTTCTATGATCTTTGCATCTACTGGTTTACCTGATGCATCACTCACGTAGAACACGTTCATGGCTTGCTCCCCGACTGTTGTCACACCTGCTCTCGTGACTGAGAGTCCATTTTCTCGGAGGATTCGGGTTACTTCGAGAGCAGTCCTACTCTGTCCTTTGCACAAAGCTCCAAGCTTAGACCCTAATCACATTTCAAAAACAAAGAACTCAGAAAATGTATTTTGTTTTATTTTTTACATTTGAATGAGATAGCAAGGTATGTAATTGCAAGTGCATTAATAAATTCAGTATCCTTACGAAAAAAATAGAGAATGAATAAATTAAAAAATTCCGGTATTTTCTATTACCTCGCTTGTTCGTCGTCTGATGGCTGCTTCAAGACACTTGATGGCCTTTTCTTTCTCTCCTTCTGTCTGCAGTGTGCAACCGTCCATGTGTCGTATGAAATATTCCTAGAAATCGAAGATTGCCTGTATCAGTAGGGGCAACGAATGCAAAGGGTACATAGATTCAACACAAGAAGCATAGCTGCTACAACAAGTGGTGTTGGAAGGAATATAAAAATGAGGGGATACTAACCTGTGACGCATAGGGGCCGTCGGATGAGATGGTAGCGTGGAAGACAACGTACTGCATGTCCGTAAGGGTGCACACAATGTCAAACATGAGCTTCGGTCTATCTTTGCACTTGACAGTAACCACAGAGTAATCTTTCTCTTCGCATCGCTCAATAGTCACATTTGGTTTGACAGGACAGTCCGGCTCGGTTCCAGTAACTTCATAGTCTCTATCAGCAAAGAAAAGCTGGTGCAGGCGTCTATCGATGTGGGTTGAACCCACAGAAAAGCTAGTATAAGCTACGGAATCATCAGTACCACACCCACGAAGAATGTTTTTGAGCTGCTCTTCCATAGCAGCCAACCGAGAGGTATCATCCACAGCCCGGTTGGTGGTTTCATCATTAACGTACAGAACGCATGCAATACGCCGGTTGTGGGTCCAAACTTCAGCAGCAGCAACATTGATCTGTAGATTGGCAAGCACAGCAGAAATTTCTGACAAGAGACCAGGCCGATCTGGGCCTATAAGCTCAATAGCAGTGCAGTCACCCACAGAGTTCAATCCTAACCTCTTCCCTGGCGATGGCTTCAATAAGCCTGACATGTTTCCTTTTGGTCCTAAAGCCTAGTTTTAGATAATGATAAGGAAAATTATGACATGGAAAACCAGACTTTCAACATGAACATATTTCTCTAAAATAAGAAGCAGCTTGGGAAACAAGAAAAAATGCATACATCACATTTTATGGAGTTTCTGTGCTTCAGAGTTATTCGAGTAGGGATGATTTTGTTTAGAAAATCTAAGCTAGGAGCAAATGCAGCATACCTTTTCTATGTATTCAATAGTCTTGCTATCGCTAATCTTTTGCCCGTGTTGATCAGTGACGTGAAACACTGAAAAAAGAAGAAGAATTGGTTCGCTTATCTTCTTACATGAACCTAGAAACCAACTGACACACAGAGACATGTGCTAGCATAATGTTTGCCAACATAGCGAAGCATGTGCATGCTCAAGATTTCATAGATCAGTAGTTTAACGATTGGTGCATTAAATAAATTAATACAGTTTACAATGATGCATCGTGAGTCGCTACAAATTAGTTATTTCAAACAATGTCAGATTCAAAGCCTCAAAGCAAGACCTGAGAGTTCTTTTAAGTGCTGTTTGGTTGGAAAAAGTCAGAGAAAAGCATGCATACCATCCATAAACCACCCGCCATCAGAGGAAATGTAAGCTTTTGTAATTGTAAGGTCAAGGTCCGTAAGGATTTGCACCACCTCCAGTAGTATCCCTGGTTTGTTCATGCTGTCAACCTAAGCAATGTAGAATTGATCTCGTCATTTTACCAAAACCATAAGGAGTGCTTGCAGACAGTGCAGATGATGGTAGACATATTTGCTTCAATTAAATGGAGTTATCTTTAAGTGCAGATGATAGTACAAAGAAGTTAAATTTTCTATTTCATTAATTCTTCCTAATAATTAGTTCAGTACTTGACAGCACATTTAGAATTAGCCATGTGCCAAGAGAAATTAGTACAAGAAGATGTGGATACATTATGAGGCTTAAGGCGGAAGGTTTCATGAGACTCCCTTGGTAGAACAAGTTCGCTAATCAGGGTGTTCAGTCAGTTTCAGATACCTTATGTAGCCACAATCCATTACTTACTTAATGCTTCTACATCAAAGGAGATACGCAATTAAATCAGGCACCCCTAGTTTCAAGGATTTAGGAGCATAAGCATATCTAAAATGGCATTGACAGTCATTTAGTGCTCAATTGGTATTCAATTTCTTTTCCCTATCTCAATTTCTGAAGGAAAAATTCGTCACCAACTGTGTTAGGGATACAAGCAAGGAACCCTAACTCTCCCCACAATCATGGTTATAGGGAAAGGATTGACACTCACTTATATACCACTCCACACTTGCATGTGTAGTCGATGTGGGATATCCCACATCATAACAATACCTTCCCCTTCGAAACCGTACGTCCACGGACGGCCAACTCCGGAAGTCCTCCCCACCCACGACTGGGTCCGCGGTGGGGCCCACCCAAGTTGCTGGCCTACCCACGACTCCATTCGCCAGATACCAGTCCTGGGCCCACCCGGGAACTATTCCCGGCCCACCCGCTTCGGGCCAATCAACGGTCGCCCTTCCCGCAGACGCACGATCCGGCAGGTCGGACCATTGTTAGGATACAAGCAAGGAGCTCTAACTCTCCCAAAACCATGGTTATAGGAAAGGATTGACACTCACTTATATACCACTCCACACTTGCATGTGTAGTCGATGTGGGATATCCCACATCATAACAAACTGACACATTTGCATTCACATGCTGACAACAAGAGCACTAGATTATATTTGATGATATTTTGGAACAGAATGCAAACCATAAATCGGTGCTTTCCTAAAATTTGACAACTCTTGGGATGGTTACCTTGACCAGAGTGCAATCGCTGCAGCTAGAGTTGTCCACAGAAACCCTGAAATAGGTAAACAAATATAACTGAACACTATTTTGGAAAATACATATATAAAACCTTAATCTAACATGATAGAACAACCAAATCTAAATTTCAACTTTGAATATCAAATACTTATATAGAAAGATACTCTAAGAAATGAGCATATGATCTGACCATCACAAATGCAAGAAGACAGAAACAATACATCTTCTATCAAAGGTAAAATGCAAAGGTTTTGGAACTGAACTGTGGAGGATTTATTCTGATGCTTAATGTCTCGTACTCAGGATCAAAGTATGCCCACGAACCCATTCTCTTCTCTCTGTGTCAAAGCCAAATGAGCATTAGTGAGAAACGTGCATATTATATTTCATGAAATATTGAAGTGTTTGAACTGTTGATGTAAGGAATTGCTTAATTGAAAGGAATGGTTATTTATATTGTCAATAACTTATAGTTTACTATTTCAACATACCCACTGATTATCATATTGATAGTATAATATACTTCATTTCTACTCGTTAAGAAAACAGGATTCATAGTAATAGAAGATAAGGGAGTTGAAAGTATCAGTGCAGTTAGAGAACTTTTGAGATGTTAAGAAGAATATGAATCAAGAAGACTCTCTGCAACATAAGCAAAATCAATGTCCACAGATAAAACTAAATGTTCACATTTTCAATGTGTTGCATTTCTTTTGGAAAAGAAAGCATGGCGGATATAAGGTGAAAGTCATATTACGTAAATATATCAACAAAAGATATTATAAAACAATGTTTGATAAGAAAATTGTGGAACCTCTTCGGCGAATGATTAGCTCTTTTCCAGTAGCACGACTTTTATGGAGAACACCTTTACATTGTGACAATTGCAATTGTCTGCAGTAAGATGATAATAGTTTTACAATCTAAGCCCACAAATCAACTAAATTTGGAAAGAAGTAGATAGCCAAGTCAAAATATTTAAATATCTCATCATTTTGTTTCTAGAAAGAACGAAAAAAAATTGTGAATCTGCAAGGAACTGAACGGACGACTGACACTCTTCCCAATCACAGTAACAAATACTGTGTTGTTTCTCATATATGAACATCCATCTACCAAGGTCACAACATTGATTTGCAATAGTTAAAAGATAGATTGATTATAAGTGATAATAGAATGTCAAAATTGGACCAAGAAAGAACACCAAGACCAAGCTGCAGCTTTGTTCATAGAAAAGCTCCAGTACGTATGAGCATTTCAATGCAACTATACATCCCCTCCAGATGGCAAATTCTACCATTCATCATAATAATGAAAATACAGATATACAGCCTTTTCTGAGCAAGAATGAGTAGGGAACCGACCCTCAAATATGAGCATTTCAATGCAACTATCATACTTGCAAAACCTAGCTTAAAAAGGCTAATACAATTGAATCAAAATGTCGCCCAAGTTTTAATTTCTAAATATAGGACAGCTACTGTAGTTAAAATTTCCATTAATATACTAGAAAGACTACTGTACACACAATCAACCCTGAACGCACAAGCTTTTACTTAACCTGAAGGCATTTAAATGTTAACAATTTCGAATAAGAATACTAATTAGCTCACAATTAGCATGCACAGGGCATGTGAGCTCCAATAAATCATTCAACAATTATCATATTGAGAGATAGTTTAAGGTATGCATATGACAACTTTCACATGGCTAAAAACGAACTTGAGTCATCATCTAATTGAACTACAAACCATTTTGAATCATTTACTGCAAAAATATATTGTTGCAGCAGAAGCACAAAATTCTCAGAAAAATGTTAATGGCAGAACACAAGTTAATAGCTACTCGCCAAATCAAAATCAACAAAAGGCAGCGAGTCTCGTTTAAAATTATCATTGCGAGCTTTACCAGGCAAAGCTGTTTATATTGATTAAAATAGAGGCATACTGAAATGCTTTACATCTTATCGCAATCAGTAAATTTTACCTTAATTAGAATTCACAAAATCAGCACAGCACTTAGAAACCAACAATTTCGCAGAGGTAGCAACCGAATTACAGTAGGAATTTATTAAACCTATTAATTGACCCTTCTAGCAAATTCTCGACAGCAATTGAATCACGTCTTTCGCAAAGCATCAAACAATTCTCTCTCTCTCTCTCTCTCTCTCTCTCTCACACACACACACAGAGACACACGCACATACACACACATGGAGTAGGACAATTCACTAACCTGCAGCTCTGAGAAACGGAATAGGTGTGAGGGAAGCTTGCAGTTGACAGTTGGGTTCACATATACATGACCTGTGCGTGTACAAATTGGAGTGAAAGAGACAAGAATGAAAACTTTCGACGTTGGAAGAACACTACCCTCCACTATTATTAACAACTCTCTCTATATATATATGGGATAGTGGGTGTTAGAAAGAGAAGGAATCTACAATGTTGGTGAAAATGAGGTGGAGAAGAAGAGATTGGGCAGTGGATGCATGGACGAATGGTGGAGGGCGAGTGCAGTTGTTGGTGGAGGCTAGAGAGAGAGGGAGCTCGCGCGTGAGTAATTCATCAGAGCGTGGCCTTTAAATAAGCGAATATTTAACTCTAACCCGACAAAGTACAGCCATAGGATAATGACGCGGCGACCCAACAGTGGATTCTAATGCGGATACTGCCCACGCTCTTCGCGGAGCGTGCCGAGTACGGCTGGTTCTTGGTTTTGACTTGGTTGTTTGGTTGAAGTCACGCGCTCTCTCTCCCCTACGCACATATATCTATCAGCCGATCTGGCTGACGTTGATAAATATGTCTCTTTTTATAAAAACACCCAACTTGTTTCAAGAAGAAAAAATAATAACTCTCAACTCTAATGTAAAATTTAATTAATGATGCTAGTCATTATAATTCTAAAGAGTCGGGGTCACTCGAAACGAATAGAATCCTACATGTCACGTTTGTAGTTCTCTACGAATGTTTTAATTATGAATGTTTCATAAAAAGCATAACACTATATTATTATTTTCTATTAACAGCATCGATTGCTAACGAAGGTGGTGCTCTCTACGCAAAATAAAACATTCAAATCATTATTTGAAGGATTAGTTAAAGTCTGCAATGGATACTTCGACCTTGTCGATAGATTATCTAGAGAAATTCAAATGAATTTTTAAAATAAATAAATAAATTGGTAACCTAAATGAGTTTCCAACGAGAAAATACATAATTTTAGCCTAATAAATTGAATTTGCGATATTTTAGGCTAATAAATCAATAATATTTAATCAATTCTAATAAATTGATTTTGTGACAATTTTAGCGTGTAAGATTTTTCAGATCGAAAAGACAATTGGCATCGAAAATAACGCATCCCGTAAGTCATAAGTCATTCTCAACGATGTTTCGATTTACGCTTTATATGTCATTTCTATGTCGACTGTTTTTGGTGTCAAAAATCACTTATGAGCAAAAATTGTCACAAAATCAATTCATTAGGCTTGATTGAGATATTATTGATTTATTAAGCTAAAATTATCATAAAATAAATTTATTAGACTAAAATTATGTATTTTCTCAATCCAAACTATTGGAGAAGGCTTGGAGAGTTCCACAATAATGGTTACTCTTTTACTTTTTTTTTTTTTTTGGGATTTCAACCCATACTAAGATTGAAAGAAATAAGAACTCATGCCGATCAGGCATGTCTTGTGCAGTGGACACTTGGCTTAGAAAATACATCAAACTTGTGATTTTAATAGTGAATTCACTCACTCTAACAGTTAGGTTGTCCTTAAGTTTCACATTTAATTTAAAGTAGTCGAGGTAAAGATGGGGAACCATGGATGTTGTTCTCTAAAGATATCACAGGTGCTTCTAGATTTAGATTTGGATTTGAATATCAGTTTCATCTTATAAGTACTGACTATTCTTTATTCATAAGAACGATCAGTTCTATTAATTACTAAAAATAAAACAAAACCATTATATTAGTTAACCTAAAATCAGTTTGATTAACCATTAATTATCAAATTGTTAACCATAATAAATGAAAGTTACCGTTTTCTTATAATTCAAAAATATAATTTATAGTTGCTTGTATCAACTCACTTTTACTGATGTGAGCAAAATCAACTCGCCTTTATAGTTAACGACTTGATAATTGTTATCAACTATCAATTTCGTAAATAAGTATAATATGATAAAAGATTAGAACTGACCACCTAAATAAACTTCTATAAACTTAATATTTTTATAAAATATATAATTAATAATTTTATGTTTAAAATTGTAACTGAACTTACTCTTGGTTTTTCAAAATTAAAAAGTAATCTAACCAATCGATTCGATTAATCGTATTTTATATTATGTGGGTTTGTTCGATTTTTGGATTTTTAATTCACCCTACAGTCTATGTCGCATCTATGTTTTGTGCATGTATTTGACGGATTCAGTTTGTTTTAAATTTCAATTAATCTTGTAATCTAAGAAACACTTTCGGGAAAACATCAAAAGTAAAAAAAAAAAAAAAAAGTCTGCAATTTTAGATGAGCAGTAAATTGAATATATTTTGTGCTGTTTATTGAATCAATTGTGTGTTTGGAGATTAGATATTACGAATTGAATTAAGATTCTCTAAATATGTTTGATAATAATTAATACCGTCAATTATATTCGGTTTCGATCCGCATGCATCCTATTTTATACATCCACTGAAATTATTAGTAGTACGCCATTGACTGAGAATTCTCCTCATAATAAGTTCTTTCCTTTTATTTAGGTCAAACAAGAAACATATTATAAGTCACATCATTATTATAAATCACTACTAAATGTCAAATAATATAGAGATCGTTAGAGTTCTCCACACGGTTCTACTAAGGCGGTGACCGTGAATATCCACTACAAAACCCGATAACAACTTTTCCTTAATAATCAACTCAACGAAAACACTTTTATTTAATAACTTTTTATATACAAATTACGACTTACTGTCAGGTCTCCAGAGCCAAGTATTAGATGTATGTAGAAATATAATTAACTGAAAAATTTCACAAATTTCAACGGTCTTTCTAAAATAGTGATTGAATCATTTGATAGATCAATTGACTGATATAAATTATCAAACAATCTAATTTAGCTGTGTGTACGGAATGTGATGGAAACAAAGCTGAACTTTGTCTACTCAAAAGCTTGTTAGGAAAGTGATCGATCTTAATTTCGTAGAGAATAAATGCGTAAGAACACGAGGAAATAACGTGGTTCGATCTATTGAAATAGATCCACGCCCACGAGCAAGAGATTATATCTGTATTAAATGTGCAAGAAACGATTACAAATAGTGTAGATGATTTTTCTTCTAATCTAGCCTCTATTTATATACTATCATATTGAGTTTGACTCTAATACAAAGTCTTCTCTCATAAGGATTCTTTTATATATGCATCCGAATATTTTACGTCTCCAATTGCGATTAGAGTTGTAGTGGGTTGAGGAATCTTCTTGGGCCGAACTCACATAGGCCGAGCCTAATGTCGGGGCTCATTTATATTGGGTCTGATGCTTGGGCCTAGTAGTTGGGCCGTATCCTATCACATCCCCTCCCCCCAAAAAAAGACGTAGAAGTGAGGTCGTGATGGACGGGATAGTGGTTCGACATCGCTTCACCGAAATTCGTGATCCGGCGAAGTGGGAGCGTCTGATCCCCGCCGGTTGTATGTCGCCGCCATAAATCGTCAAGTCGAATCGTAATCTCTTATCGAGGTCGGATATACAACGCCGTTGCCGAGGTCGAATACGTAATCTCTTGTCGAGGTCGGATATACAACGCCGTGGCGAGGTTGAATGTGTAACGTCGTGCCGAGGTCGAACACGGGATGCCATGCCGATGTCGAACACGGAACACATCACATCCATTTAATGTATACGGCGGTTGGGGTCCCGATAAAGTGCACGCTGGGGAATAACTTCCACAATACGCCTTTTCCCATTTCACTTTATCCGCCCAACTTTCAAACTCCAAAAACTCTCTGCTTTTCTCGAAACTTTCGAGTGTCCAAGATTGTGTCTCCGCCGCCATTCTCGCCAGAGCATCGCGCCATTTTCTTCGATAGTGCTTCTAAAACAAGTGTTATTTACGGCTTTTTCTTCTTGTTTCGAGAGTCTCACGGCCGTGAAGGCCGTGATGTGTTAGTCTCGCCACCGGGTTCGCCGATGGTTTTAGAAGTTTTTACCGTTGATGATCCCCTTCCTTCTGCGTGTAGTGCAGTTTTCCCGCCTTTGAAGGATTTTGGTAGGATTTCTTCGTTTCCTTCGTATCTAGAATCCCCTGCAATAATAGAGCTTGCTTCTAGATTTTTTATTCCAAAATCTTTTGAGTTGGTTGCTCCCGACCGAGGATAGGGCTGCGCCTCCTAAGGTTTTGTTACGATATACGAGGACAGCCTTAAGTGCGGTCTTCGTCTTCCTTTTCCTTCTCTGTATGTCGAACTGCAACAAAAGTTCGGCATACCCCTTTCCCAAATAATGCCAAAAAAATTTGGCAGTTGACGGGCCTTGGTGTCTTTGCCCATCGCCATAATTTTCCTCTCACCCTAGGGCTAGTCCTTAGGTTTTTCCAATTTAAATCCACTTTCTAGGTGGTATTATTTATCACCTCGTCGTAGTTTTAAGGTGAAGACGAGGTCAAAATCCCGAATCGCGTAAGTTCTTCTTTGTTAGTTCGACGAGTCCATCCAAATGCGGAATACGTGGAAGTTTTCGGATGAGGCCATCGATGAAAGCTTCGGTGGCCTAGAGGAGTCTTTGGAAAGGGCTGGCCTTGTTGATGAAGTTTTTTTCGAGGCCGAGCTCGCCGCTGCGGGGCTGAGCCCTTATGATCCTGCTACCGCGGTAGAATCGGTGAAGGGTGAGCCCCCCCTCCTTTTACTTCTGCTATTGATTGATATTTTGTTTTATGTTCTAACTCGGCATTTATTTTAACTCCGTAGTGAACTTCGTTACTTCGAAGAAGAGGAAGAGGTCGAGGTCTGATCTCGAGCCATCCAAAGCTGCAAAGCTCGGCAAGTTAGAAGCTACATGGGAAGGACTATACCGAGTTGAAGAAGTCCTCGGAAAAGGGTCATATAAGCTCGCCCATTTATCCGGTGAGCAAATACCTCATACGTGGCACATCATTCATCTAAAAAGATATTTTGCATGAGTGTCAAACGAAGGTAGATCGTCCTCGTAATCAAATGAAGGTAGATCGTCCTCGTAATTAATCGAAGGCAATTCATCCTCGAAATAAACGAAGGTAGTTCGTCTTCGTATTCAAACGAAGGTAGTTCATCCTCGAAATAAACGAAGGTAGTTTATCCTCGAAATAAACGAATGTAGTTCATCCTCGAAATAAATGAAGGTAGTTCGTCCTCGTATTAAACGAAGGTAATTCATCCTCAAAATAAACGAAGGTAGTTCATCCTCGAAATAAATGAATGTAGTTCGTCCTCGTATTAAACGAAGGTAATTCATCCTCGAAATAAACGAAGGTAGAAGTTCCTTATTTGTCGAGAAGTGTCAATAGGGGTGGTCCCCTCACGCGCGTTTATTTTACCCTTTGTTGGGTTTATCATCCTCTTAGAGGGTATTATATAATGGGGAAGAGGTAGTATGCATAAGTGACAAATGAAATATGCAAGAAAAAATTTTTATTAATGAAACACGACGTAACAAGAGAAAAGGACCTAAAGACACGACTTAACAAGACTAAATGAACAATTTTTTTTCTTTTGACACTTATGCAAAATATCTCTTTAGGTGAATGATGTGCCACGTATGAGGTATTTGGTCACCGGATAAATGGGCGAGCTTATATGACCCTTTTCCGAGGACTTCTTCAACTCGGTATGGTCCTTCCCATGTAGCTTCTAACTTGCCAAGCTTTGCAACTTTACTGACTTCGTTATTTCAAGCACGAGGTCGCCACTTGGAATTGTCGGATTTGACACGGGTTATCATACCGAGCTACTTGTTGCTTGACCGAGCTTCTAATGTGGCGAGGTCTCTCTTCTTCTAGTAGATCCATGTCAATTCGTAGATTCTCCCATTTGCTTCAAATGAGAAATGGATGGTACGGGGCTCGGCATACCGATTTCGCGGGATCATCGCCCGGTTCCATACACCACCGTAGGTGTTTCACTGCTCGATGTCCGAGGTGTTGTAAGATATGACCATAAGACTTGTGGTAAATTTTTCACCCAGTTGCCCTTCACTCGGTCGAGGCGAGTTTTGAGTCCCTTCACAATTGTCCTGTTGGTGACTTTGGTTTGACCATTTGCTTGAGGATGGGCCACAACGGTGAATTTTGTCAATCAAGCTCTTGACACCACTCTTTGAAGACCTTATCTCGTGAACTGCGTCCCATTATCCGAAACGATGATATGGGGGATGCCGAAGCGACACACAATATTTTTCCAGACAAAGTTGAGAGCGTTTTTGCTTGTGATTTTCACCAAGGGTTCGGCTTCCACCCACTTTGTGAAGTAATCGACAGCGACAATCAGGAACTGGTAATGCCCTGGAGCTTTACAGAAGGGGCCCACAATATCAATCCCCCATTGCATGAATGGCCAAGGGCTTTGCATGCTGACGAGGTCGGTTTGAGGTAGCCTCGGCACATTTCCATGAATTTGGCACTTCGGACACTTCTTTACGAGGTCAATTGAGTCTTAGAACATTGTTGGCCAATAGTATCCCCATCGCATGACTTTTTTTATAACGCGCGGGGTCCGATATGGCTTCCACATGATCCCTCATGTACTTCTCTTAGTACGTATTCAGCTCGGTTCGGACCCAGACACCTTAGGAGAGGCTGAGATATGATTTTCAGAGAATTTCATGCTCAATTATGTATCGCAAAGATTTGCTCAAGATTTTCCTAGCCTCAAGTCCGCCATGAGGTAATTCGCACTTCTCCAAATATTCTCGAACGAGAGTCATCCAATTAGGTTCTTCATCGAGACTATGTTGACTTCGACATCGGCATCGCCTATGCTTCGCTTGATTTCCTCATCGGGCGGGCTCGTTGATGACGGCCGCTTTGCTTAAGGTGTCACCGGCTATTCTCCTCCTCGATACGAACCAACTGGAAGTATGAGAAAGACTCATTGCGGTGCTTTTGGCTTTTTCAAGGTATTTCTTCATCCTGCCGCCTTTAGCCTCGACTTTCCCAATATGTGGCTTACTATGACACGAGAATCATCGTGAACTTGCACACCAGATCTCGAAGACTTTGAGCTAAGCGAAGTCCCGCAATTAAGGCTTCAGACTCCACTTCGTTATTCGTAGTTTCAATGTAAACCAAATGCGAGGTAATCTCGGCCATCCGTCCTATAAGTAAGATGCCCGCCCCACTTCCGCTTTTCTCAAGCTCCATCCACATAAATTTGCCAAGAATTCTGGATGCTTCCTTTATGGGTTCAGCTTGCATTGTTTGAGGTAGCTCGGTGGGTTTTCGCTCTCGTGAAGTTAGCCTCTACAAGAAAGTCTTGCTAAGGCCTGACTCTTGATGGCTTGACGAGGGCAAAAAGAGATAGCGTGTTCGCCCAATTCAATTGCCCACTTCGCCACTCTCCCCGAAGCTTCTGGCTTGGTCAACACTTGCCGAAGTGGATGATCGGTGAGAACTTATATGAGATGTGTGGAAATAGGGACGTAGTCTCCTTGCTGCATTTACTAATGCCAAAGTGAGCTTCTCTAGAGGTTGATATCTCGTTTACGGCCCTTTGAGTGCTCGGTGATGAAATACAGTGAGTTGACGACGTCCGCCCTCTCGCACTAAAACCGCACTTATGGTTTCATCCAAGTCGCGAGGTATAGGGAAATGACTTCTCCTTCTTTCGGGACGAGATAGAGTGGGAGTTTGGCAGTAGTTCTTGAGATCTTCAAAAGCTAACTTGTGTTTATCATCCCAATTGAACTCCTGAGCCTTTTGAGAATTTTGAAAAGGGTGTTGCTTCTCATGCTTTTGAAAGAAAGCAGCTTAGTGCAGCTATGCAGCCCGTCAACTTATGCACGTCGTGGATGGTCTTCGGCACCTTCATCTCCAAAACGGTTTGAACCTTGGATGGGTTGGCTTTTAATCCTTCTTGTGAAACCCAGCACCCCAAAAATTTCCCAGACCGAACAACGAATGTACACTTTTGGGGGTTTAGCTTTAGGTTTACTTTACGAAGTAAGCCGAGGACGATCCGGAGGTCGGCAACACATGTGGCTTTCTCCTTGCTTTTGACGACGATGTCATCTACATACACCTCCACATTTTGACCGATGTAGGGCTGAAATATCTTATCCACCATTCTTTGATAGGTGGCCCATACATTCTTGAGTCCGAATGGCATCTTCTTATATGCAAAGACGCCAAGTCTCGTAATGAAGGCTGTTTTGACGCGTCCTCGTCACTCATCAAGACTTGGTGATACCCTCAGATAGATCCAAGAAGTCAAGACTTCAGATCCCACCAAAGCGTCAACTTTTTATCGATATTGGGAAGGGGTAGCAGTCCTTAGGGCAATGTTTATCGAGATCGGTGTAATCGATACACATTCTCCATCCCTCCTCCTTTCTTGACCATCACCGGTAGGCTATCCGTGTCGGATACTGACTTGAACAATATGCGTGCTTTCAATAGTGGTTCACTTCGTCATGTATGACTGATTCCGCTCCGCCGCAAAGATCCGCCGCTTACCGAACCGGTTTGACACTGGGTCAATGTTGAGCGGTGAGTGATAATACTTAAGTGAGACCCGGTCATGTCGAGGGTGACCAAGCGAAGACGCCTCTAAATTCCTTAGGAGTTGGATAATCTGCTTTCTCGGTTGAGGTACTTTGCGTAACCTACTTTGACAACCTTGAGGATCGCCCTCATATACGTGACCTCCTTTACCGAAATGTCGAGAGCGGATGACGCCCTTTCCAGCCCAACTCCTTGGGCTTCCTTAATTGCTATGCACGGGGTCCGGGCAAGTCCCAACACCTCTTAAGGCGACCGCATGCATTCTTTGGCTTATTTCGATCTCCTGGATCACGCCTACCCCTCCTCTGTGGGATCTTCATTGTTAGACGACACGTTGAGCATACCGCCTCACTACATTAAACTAGTCCCGCCCTAGTATAATGTTATACGGTGAGTAGCGCTACCACGAAGAACCTGCACCACCTTGGTGGAGCTCGTCGATGCTTCTCGCCACCGTGATGTGTAGTCCAATGATCCTCCGGGCGTGTCTCTTCTTGCACAAAGCTTCGAAGTGGTAGTGGTGCCGGTGTGAGGCGTGCCTCCTCAATTCCCAATTTGTCGAAGCACTCCTTGAAGAGGATACTCACCGACGCACCACTATCGACGTATACACGCCGAACTAGCTTGTTGGCGACCACTGCTTGGATTATCATTGCGTCCTGGTGAGGTACTACGGCTGGTACAAGGTCTTCATCAGAAAAGGTGATGGCCTCTTCCTTTTTAAACCTCTTGTTTACAGGTTCGCTAGTTCGGGGACTTCGGGCCTCGGCTTTTAGGGAGGACTTCGTAGTACCGCGAGGGAGCCTCGTGATGGTGGATATGATTCCATCGTACCGAGGCTCGTCATCACCCTCTTCATCGGTGTCGTGCCTCGCTTTCTTGTGAGGCCACAGCTTCCCCCTTCTTTTGCTTCCGCCTCGACCTCGGTGGGGACCTCGTCTCGACAGCCCATCGGCCATGACCTTGGTACTTTAAGAACCCCGTCATGCACCAACTTTCGATATCTTCCATGAGATTCTGCATTCCTCCGTGTCGTGTCCGTGATCCTTATGGAAGGAGCAATACTTGTCTTTGATCGGCTGCCGATCCCCTATCATGGGCCGAGGTTTCTCGAACATGTCTATATGGAGCTCGTAGATCTCCGCCTCATCCTCGCCGGGTGTATATCGAGGTCATTTTGGATTATGACGTGGCCCGAGCCTAGACTCTAAAGGGTCACGTTGTATTCTTTCTAAGGCACTTAGTCGACTTTGGCCTCGATCCCCTAGACCATCATCTTTCCTCTTCTTGTCAGAGGGCTCCACTTTTTCCGCTTCACGCTTTCTCCTATCCGCTTCGTCCGCTTTGGCGAACCGATCTGCTATGCGTCATAGCTCCGACGTAGTACGAGGCTCGTACTTGACGATCTCCTTATATAGAGCCCCAGGCAAGATGCTGTTTTGGAAAGCTGAGATAATGAGGAGATCGTTTACATCCTCGACTTTTAGGCTATCCTTATTGAACCTAGTCATGAAATTGCTGATGGACTCACCTCGGCCTTGCCTCACGGTGAGGAGATGAGCCGATGTGGTCTTAGACTCGGCGTTTCGGAAGAACCTTCGATGAAAGGCTTCCATTAGATCTCGGTAAGATCCAACACTACCGGGAGGTAAACTGTCGAACCACCGGCGGGCGTTGTCGATTAGCAACTCCGGGAACAGCTTGCACATGTGGATGGTGTTGAGACGCTGATTGATCATGTTGTATTGGAATTGAGAAAGGAAGTTTTGTGGATACCACAGTCCGTCATAGGGGGTGATACCTGGCACCATGTACTTGTCCGGGAGAGGAGTATCGAGTATCTCGTTAGAGAAAGGGGTAATAATCCTTCCGTACCCATCGAACCCATTTCCCGGAGAGCGATGTCGAGTTCACCGGCCGGACTCATTATAATTATGGGGATCGACTTCGCGGCGATCACGACGACCTTCCCCACGTTGCTCATCCCTTGCACGATCAGTTTGGAAACCAACTCGTGTAGAGGTATTATTTGCAACACGAGTGCCTACCATCCGAAGGCTGCGGGATTCACTTCGCTGTGCTGTCTCGTGTTTTGATGAGACTTCGGCCTCCTTTTCTTCATGATGAAGCCGACCTTGTTCTCGGCTGAGGTACTGGAGGAAGCTTTTTTTCGAGGAACCCTTTAATCGCCTCGTCGAGATTCAACTGCAGCGCTTGGGGTTCCTCTCTGTTGCTGTTGCGACCTCCTTCGATGCGGTAATCTTTTTCTTCACGTAGGATAGGGTTGCCTCGCTCATCCAGACTTTGAACGTGTCCTTCGGGGATCGTATCTCTTATCGGACTTTTCCTAGGCCGCGTTTGGCGCGTCATGCCGCCGTTATTGTTACCGGTAACAGCCCTGGATGTAGCGCTTCTTGTATTCCTCATCGTTGTGATTGATTCCCTGAGAAAAAGTTGATCGAAAACACAAAATTGAGTTCCCACAGACGGCGCCAGTGATCGATCTTAATTTCGTAGGGTAATAAATGCGTAAGGAACACGAGGAAATAATGTGGTTCGATCTATTGAAATAGATCTACGTCCACGGAGCAAGAGAGTATGTCTGTATTAAATGTGCAAGAAGCGATTACAAATAGTGTAGATGATCTTTCTCTTCTAATCTAGCCTCTATTTATATACTATCATATTGAGTTTGACTCTAATACAAAATCTTCTCTCATAAGGATTCTTTTAGATATGCATCCGAATCTTCTACGTCTCCAATTGCGATTAGAGTTGTAGTGGGTTGAGGAGTCTTCTTGGGCCGAACTCACATAGACCGAGCCTAATGTCGGGGCCCATTTATATTGGGCCTGATGCTTGGGCCTAGTAGTTGGGCCGTATCCTATCACAGAAAGTATCAAATCAAAAACAAACCAAGCAAGAAAGAGTGAAAAACATCATAACCAGCACTGAGAACGATAGATGCTGAAAGTAAAACTCGACTAAACAATTAACATTAAAACAGTAAATGAAACAATGGTTTTCATGTGGATATGAGAAACTCCTCCCACATCCTAATAAATAGGTGAATCTATTAGTCCCTTAAAGGGATTCTTATTTTATACTTCCAGTGAAGTAACTTCAAATTCCACATAACTTGAGATCTTCTATCATTGGATTATCTGGTTAGGACCTTTCTCCTTTTGCTTTCACATAGTTCATCTTAAGGCTACTCGCCACCATTGCTTTCAGTAGTTACACCTTGCTGCCTGTTCATGGCATTCTAACTTTCATCCTCACCTTAACTTGGTTAGAACTACATTTCCAACTATCTCGAGTGTGTCATTGTAAAGAAAAACATCTATAAAGATAGACACAATCATTCTAAGTTCTATTACAGATTTTACAAAGTAAAAGAACATAGACAAAGAAAGACTACACCGATGTGGTTTCACCATAAATGAAGTGGTGAGAACCTTACACATTTAAGAGTAAAACAGTATAAGTCTCTTCGAGTTGGAAGAGGAGATTTTGTTGTCAACTGTGTCTTCTCTTTCTTAAGACATTCAACAGACATAGCTCCTAGGACAGGGAAGCACATAAGTGCTAGCTCTTGATTTCCACTATCATAAAGAGTTTTCTCTCTAAGAACTCTCTCTCCCTCATGAGTTTCTTGCGAATCTCACTTATTTGTTCATTGAGGAAGTCATGTATTTATAGACGATTTGACACAAACTAACCAATGGAAAAAGCTTGCTTCAAACTCACATTCAAATCTAACAAATACATTCCTTGGACTTTTTGTCTTGTGTTTTGTCACTTTATGAGTCAGATTAGATCGTTTTTCAATCTTCAACGTATCTGACTCTTCATCATCAGCTTTTCTCTTCGGTCTTCAGCTGGGTCCACGTCTGATCCTGTGTTGACTTCTGTCGACTTCTTATGACTTCATCTTCGTGTCTGTGCTTCACGACAAAGCTGCAACTAACTCGAGTACGGATGAGCTCACCGAGTCTTCGTGTTCTCAACTTCATGTATGTGCCTATGCAAGACTTAGGCTTTGTTTGATCCTCGGTTTCCCTGACAATCAGGTTTACTGAGTTCCATCAAACGTTAAGTCTTTAGATAAAGGATCTTTATCATTGTCTTCCGTCGATGATTTTCGCTGTTTGAAACTTTAAGTACTTAGTCTCTTACCATAACTTTATGAACTCGTTTGTCAAGCATGAGACTAATTTCTTCTGACGAATTAACTAACTCTTCCCTTTAAATGAATCTTGGATGTATGTCATTAGCTTCTAATTCCTCTTCGCATGTGATTTGTCGGGATGGAAACAACTTTTGAAAGGATTGTCTCATAGACTTAGCATCGATCGCTTGTCGTCATGAAATATGATTTTATATCTTTCCAGTTAAGGTTTTGAAATCTAATCAAAATCAACTTCGATCCCAAATTTCCAACACTTACTCCCTTCTTCATGAAATTCATTAAATTGCATTCACATCTAGGTTTCTTGAATTAACTTAATTTCTTTTACTCCATTTGTCCATCAAATACGTTCACTTAATTTCGTTTTGGTCCGTTCACAAAAAACGTTCACTTTTCTTTTTTTGGAAACATCAACTTTGTAATTTTTATCCTCAATCTACCTATTTATTTACAACAAATCATCAATGGCCCAATGTTTTTGCTCCAGTATCTATTAATTTATTCATTTAATATCTTCACTTACTTACATTCGCTATAATTTATTAAAACTCGTGTTATCAAAATAATATTATGGATGAAGGGAGTAAATTATACTCCCTCCGTCCCACCCAAGAAATCTCGTATTCCATTTTGGGTTGTCCCACCCAAGATGGTCTGTTTCCTTTTTAGGAAATAATTAACTCTTCAAAAGTTGTGGGTCCTACCTATTTTTTATCACTTTAACCACTTTATCTCTTCTCCTAAATAACCGTGCCGAAAAGAAATGAACCGTCTTGGACGGGACGGGGGGAGTATAAAATAATTTAATTTTTACTTCGATTTTGAATTGAATATTAATCCTATATTTCTCATTGTTCTCCCATAATAATTTGAATATGTCGCACTTGACGTTATATTTATCGAGGCAAAATAATAGGATTGATATTTTGAATTTATTCCCCTCGTGTGACGTTATCTATTCTATAACAACATAACATTTTAATACAAATATGTTGATGTCAAATGACTCATTCTCCTTGCCCAAATTTTATGGGATCCAAGCAAAATAAAATATTTGAACTTTAGTTAACTTTTTAAATATTAAATGAGTAAGAATTGTCCGTTGACGGTTGAAGAAACCTAGATATTTGCTATTTTTTCTTAACTATTGTCTTTAATTAAATAAGAATAATAGATTTTTTTTTGGGGCACTTTCAGTCTTAAGGCCTAAACGATCGTATTTTCGCTTATACCTAGGGTCAGGCCTGAATTACTCGAATGCCTTATCCATTTCAAAGTCAAAATGTTTCAACCCTTCCATTAATTGGTAGCAAAATGTGTCCCTCCTAATGATCGAGAGCTTTTAAAGTCTATTTTTTAGATTGTTCTATCTTGTTGTCAATTACGTTGTTGAATGTCGATTGAATACTCAATTTTTTTATGATTTAAGTTGCAATTCAGATTCGATTTATAATCTTGTCTCCGCATATTATTAGTCTAGCCAATTTCAAACCACCATTTTCTAACAATTTTTTCCTCAAAATAATTCGGTAAAATTGAATAAAAAAGTAACAAAAAATTCGATTGAAATAGTTAGAATTAGAGGTGTATCGAATCGAGTCAAGCTTGAACACCATCGTGTTCGTTTCTTGTTTGTTTAATGATCGAATGTAGTCTCAAGTTTTATTTATCGAATATTTCAGTTCACAAGCTTATTTGAGCTTTTCAATCGAACCCAAATAAACTTTCTAAATTTATATATATATTTAGAATATTGATTATTTTAATTTAAAAATAAATTATTTTATCCACAATAACACATTATATTTATTGATTTCTTATAACAAACAAAAATAGTTAGAGATTTAACATAATAATTATAAATTATAGAAAGAAAATAATCAGTATTTAGTTAATAATTTTATATTTTCAAAGTAAATCGCTTAATTACTTAACTTGTTCATGAAATGACGAGTTTAATACTATTATGTTCAAGCTTGGTTTGTTTAGATAATGAGCTCCATTAAACAAACTCGAATCGAACTTTTACCGAGCCGAGCTCCGAATAACTTACGAATAGCTTGACACATTTACAACCCTAGTTAGAATTAATTCGGCTTTTGGTTTAATTTGGTTAAGTTTTAATAGAAAATTCAAAAGCTCGATTTTAAGTCAGTTTGTTATTTTCTTCTCTACTATTTTATATAATCATATATACGCACATACGTACATAATATTGAAAATTATCAATTTTATTCGAAATACAAGTGACAATTAAGAAAATCTGAAAAAACTGAAAAATTCGAATAATTATTGAATTACAGGACTAAATTAGTTAGATAAGGTTGGTTTTCTAAATAATTCGACTAAATTTCAATTGATAGTTTTTCTGATAAAAACCAACCAAAATAAATAACTGATTACGCAGTCCTAATTCAGTCAAGGAGTTTTAAAGTAATGATATAACAATCAAAATCCCAACATTTGTATATACAAAAGCAAGATACTCTGTGGGTGAACCTTGTATTGTGCTTTCCCATTATTCCTGGAAAATAATTACGTTGGACATTATTATATATTTTAGTGGGATCCATCATCTTCTTTATTAGTTTCTTTTTTTATATAAATATCATCACTTTAAACCTTAAATTATATTTATTTTATTAAAATATTTCGAACTTTAAAAATACTATTTTAAATCCCAAACAATTAACATTTTATCAAAAATATCCTAAACTTTGAGAATATCACTTTAAACCTCAAACTATTAATTTTTATCAAAAAAATCTTACATCCATTTATCAGCTCCTGAAATTGGACGAGAAATATCTTCTTCTCATTCGATGGGTCACATCAGAATTTTGAAAATAGAAAATAGATATGGGATATATATGATGAGCCACATCAGAAAATATTCCTTGTAATTTCGGAAGCTGAAAAATGGATGTAGAATATTTTTGATACAAAAATTAATAGTTTAAGTTTAAAGTGATACTTGTCAAAGTTTAATATTTTTGATAAAATTAATTTGAAATTTAAAATAATATTTTTTAAAGTTTAAGATATTTTTGATAAACGAAGATAGCTCGAGGTTTAAATAATATATATATATTTTAATGTCACATTAATCAAACCTCTAAGTATCACAACCATCAACCACTATAGCTGGGCAGTTTGGCACTGATTCCAATCAATGATCAAATAATCATGGCAGATAGCAAGTCCCCACAGCCACAACATACTTATATAGAGAGAGAGGGTGTGTGTGTTTCTATATATAAATTCACTTAATAGTAGACTCTTTATATATATTTGTGGAAACAGAGTTATCTACTATCAGTTCAACTTTGCATAATTTGTATGAACCACGTTAAATAGAATCATATTCCAGCTTAAGTTTTACATACTCAATCAAAATTATATATTTGTGGAAACAGAATTATATATATATATATATATATATATATATATAAGATTGAAATAAGAATAATTTTTAACGTAGAACTAAGAACATGAAAATTCATTACGAACAAACTGCGCAATGAAAGTTAATGAATCCGTTGGGAAAGTTACTCAATCAAAAATTGAATTTTCACCTGCGATTCAAATCGCATGAAAGACGAAAATTCTATTTTTTAGATTCAATGATTTTCTCAGTGGATTCATCAACTTTCACACCGAATTCATTATTTTTTTATTTTCGCTTTCTCACAATAAAAATGATTTTCACGTTAACCTTCCCCTATATAGAGTGATATACATATTTATGCCTTACATACTTTCTGTCCCTTCATTCACTACTACTATATTTTCACCTTTTTCCTTCGTCCTATTCATCGTCGATGTATATTTTCATATATACATATTTTATATGTACGGTCCTAATTAAAATTCAAGACTAGCAAGATTGCCTACTGTGCTGCAACAGTTGGGAATATCACTTTTGCCTAGAATATATCCTCCATTTATGTATTTGTACACACACATATATATATATATATAGAGTGGATCAATGAGAATCACATCTTTTTAACTCCACGAACCATGATAAGACGTTGAAGATGATGATAAAGAAGAGAAAGTTGTGCATAACTAAAACTTTCTAAAATTATTTTGTTGTGCAACAATTTTAGAAAGTTTTCGCTATGCACAACTTTATACTGCTTTGTGCATTATCTTCAACGACATGCATAGTTCTCAAGTTCTCAAAAAGATAAGTTCACCTGATCCAACCCCTATATATATATATATATATATATATATATATATATTGGTTATAGAAGGAACCATCCCTAAGATGAGAACTAATAACTAATTATAACCATTGATTTAATTTAATCTAAAGGCCCATATTAAATATGTGCATAATGGCCAAATTAATATATTCTCGTGAATACAATAATCCATTAAAGCTATAAGGGTAATAACGTAAATATTGGATTCTCGCCCCCAATACCTACCAAACCCCTAATAAACGTTAGAGACTATACATCTTTCATATTTATGTCATTATCTCTCTCTCGATAGGAGAAAATCAAAAATATTGAAGAAGATTTGCTAAAATTTGTTCATTGATACACGACTAATCGGGAAGAAGGAATCCCAAAAGTCAGATATCTTTTCTCAAACAATCTCATATCTATATCTCTCGAGTTTTTTTATGCAACGAGCCTTACTACTCAAATATGAATAGCAAAACATTCATGTGAATGAAAAAACTAGACTTTATTCGTGGTAAGAATTGTAGAGATCTTACGCTTTATGCACAAAAATTCTCAGATAATCTTGTGAACAATGAATTGGTAAGCTATGCATAATGTATATGCGGTGTTGGCAAACATCAGCATATACGAAGGTTTCATGTGAATAATAATATTCTCATATATGCGGTGTTGGCACTTGCACAATGAATTCGTAAACATGCACAACTGTATAATCTTGTGCACAATGAACCGAGAAGCTATGCATAACAGATAAACGCTTATCAATAATAAAATATTATCGCTCAAGATTGAGAAAATTGTTATCCACCTAGTATATCATTACGCATTATTTGCATGCACAATTTTATATCTCGTATGCGTATTATTAAACAAATTTAATCATTCTACGCCCAGTGATAATATCAGCATGCACATTAGTGCATAATTGTATGCACAAATAAAATAGGAAACACGAAATAGCAGAAAAATAGACACTTCAAAATAGTTTTGTACTTTGAAAAAGGTTAGGATTGTTAGCGATAAAACATGAAGATATTAGAAAATGAATATATTAAATTACCAAATATTTCAAGCAATCCCTACAATTACTCTTAGAAAACGGTTACATTAAAAAAGGTCAATTACAACTATATCCTTCTTCCTATATTCGAAAATTTCACTACCATATATGTGGACGAAATCATGACCTTAGGATGATGCAAACCAATGCATGATATTAGTTCTCATTTCTCAAAATATATAGGGTTCTCATTTGATCCATTCGATCGATTCTCGATCGAGATAAGTGTCATTATTTAAATTTATTATTTTAAAGATTCTTATACATATGAGCTATATATTTATTGATGTCATACAAGTAGATATCTTTGTTATGAATAAACAACAATACAAGGTTTGTTTATAAATTTTATTTATATTAGTTTGAGGTATGCTCAATCGTTATCTCTTTATAAAGTTTGCGGTATTAAGAAAAGTATCATCGAAACTTTTTTTTGAATAAAAATTTAGTATTATATTGCAATTTGCAACTTAAACATAGCGTGAATATCATGATACTCACCACTTTACATTTGGGTCCCTACCACTCTTTAAATTCTCTCTCAGACACTCTTTATCAGAAGAATTGATCCCAACCAACTTGAGTGTGCAAGATGCAAAGCAAAAAGGCAGGAGCTAGCAAATAGGTCAATACATATATTCCAAATTATCCTTTTTCCCAATTGCTAGGGTACTTGTGGTGGACCTTCATCCCATCCATTCAAATTCTATCATCACAAGATTTTGGAATTTACTATTCTAATATTATGTATATTATAACATTCTACATGATTCATCCTTCTCGATCGTAAGTATCTTAAATTTCGCAATGTGAACAGAATTTTCTTAGCCGGCTCGATTAGTCATAAAAATTGATTTTAGTATTGGTTAGTAGATCGATTCGAATTTACAATCTATTTTAAAAATTTATGATTTTCCAAATTTTAACTATAAAAAATATGGAAAAAAACATTGGTTTAGCATCACATGACCTTGTTACACTTTTAGCCCAACAAATATATTTATGACAATTTTAATTTGAAACTGATTTTTGATTTCAGAAAGTATAATTGACAATCGAGATGACATGCGGCTACAATGTGGATGAAAATATAGTTTCACATTTTTGAGGGGAATACACAAGTTTAGTACTAGGGGTGGCTAATCGGGTCGGGTTGGCACTTACTCTCAAAAAATCGGCACCAATTTCGATTTAGAAGAGAAATGTATACCAGGCCCGGCCCAAAATTCAACTCAAGTCCGAACGGTATTCGGCACCAATACCGATTAGAAACAAAACTGTAAATCTTGATATCGAAAGAACACATATCGATGAGAGAAAACGGTATATCGCGATTAGGGAAGAAATAGCTCGAGCAAAGATGGCCCCACATCATTAGACGACCTTAATTTGCCGTAAATGGATCAAAATCCAAATCGAAATATGTAATTTTCCAAATAATTATACGGCCTCGATTTACAAAGATAGATGGAAAGCGTAAATCTTGGCAACCTTCTATCAATCACATATAATTCATTTACCTTATGAGTCGAATCAAAGCAAACCGAGTGAGCACAATTAGCTAAGCTCTTCCCGAACTGATCTATGAAAGCGCATCGGTTATCCACGCAATTGAAAGATGAGGAAGGAAGGAGAGCAACATAAGAAAACAAATGAATAAGAACAAAAGTCGTTGTATCTATACGACTATACCAAGCAAGGTTGAGAGATGATCAAATGAAATGAGAATGAAAGAGAGACGAGAGAAGACATAGTCGACGTAGAAGATGTAACATAGAATAAGGAGTATAAGATAGAAAATTAGGCTCAATTGAAATGCTCGGTATTCGGCATACCCGACACTCGACGGCATACCCGATACCCGAGATTACAACTGATGAATACCGAACCCGACCCCGAGACCCGATTTTTGGGTAATAGGGTACCCGATACCCGATAATTTTCGGGTCGGGTATCGGGTACCCGACTACCCGACACCCTAATAGCCACCCCTATTTAGTACAATAATATAGCTAGCTTTGTGATAATTTTAATTCATTTAGATGGTGTTTACTTTGTATGATTAGGTTGGATAGATAAAATTAATCCAACTTAAGCAAGTGTTTACTTTTAAGGATTAATATTTGAGGATATCCCAAAGCCCGAGATTATTTTAATCCTTTGAATTATTCTTCATTAATTTTAATCCAACCAATATAGGTAGGATTGAAATAATCCTCAAAATAAAAGGAGAATTATTTATCTCAATTTTAATCCTTCACTAATCATTTGTAGTAAACAAAAGATTGATAGATAAATATTATCTTATCACACATTTAATCCATCAAATAATCAATCCTTCAAAATGCTAATCATGCAAAGTAAACACCACCTAGGGAGTGTTTACTTTTCATGATTAGTATTTTGAAGGGTTGACTATTTGATGGATTAAATGTTTGATAAGATAATTTTACTTTGGGATATCCTCAATTATTAATCCTTAAAAGTAAACACTTGATTAGGTTGGATTAATTTTATCTATTCAACCTAATCATGCAAAGTAAACAACACCTTATGAAATTTTCAAGAAAAAAAATGCATTTATAATTTGTTGAGCTAAATTGTCACAAACAAAATTATCACAAAGCTAAACATGCAAAGTAAACAACACCTTATGAAATTTTCAAGAAAAAAAATGCATTTATAATTTGTTGAGCTAAATAATGCAAAGTAAAATTATCTTATCAAACATTTAATCCATCAAGTAGTAAACAAAGGATTGATAGATAAATATTATCTTATCACACATTTAATCCATCAAATAATCAATCCTTCAAAATGCTAATCATGCAAAGTAAACACCACCTAGGAGTGTTTACTTTTCATGATTAGTATTTTGAAGGGTTGACTATTTGATGGATTAAATGTTTGATAAGATAATTTTACTTTGTGATATCCTCAATTATTAATCCTTAAAAGTAAACACTTGATTAGGTTGGATTAATTTTATCTATTCAACCTAATCATGCAAAGTAAACAACACCTTATGAAATTTTCAAGAAAAAAAATGCATTTATAATTTGTTGAGCTAAATTGTCACAAAGTCATATTATTAGGTTAAATCTATATCGGTTCATCCACGTTGATAGCCGCATGCTATCTTCAGGTAGGGGTGTGCATGGACCGATCGAATCGAAACCGATCGAACCGATTGATTTCGGTTGCTCGGTTCGGTTTTTAAGGAAGTCGGTTTCGGTTCGGTTCAAAATTTTAATTAAAATCGGTTTTGGTTTTACATTTTAGGTTCGGTCGGAACCGAACCGAATCAAACTATTGTTTTATATATTTATATATTTTATATAATAATTAATTAATATTTTAATTAAATAATTAGGATAAAAATATGTTTATTTAAAAATATATGTATATAATTTATATTTCGGTCGGTTTTTCGGTCCGAATCGAAACGATCGATTTTTTGGTTCGGTTTTCGTGGGTCCAAATTATAAATCGGTTCGGTTCGGTTCAAAAAATTGCTCGGTTCGGTTTTCGGTTTTGAAAATTTCGGTCGGTCGATCGAACCGACCGACCGATGCACACCCCTATCTTCGTGTGTGCTCCAATGCAAAAAATAAAATAAAATCATTTCCAAGCTAAAAGTGTAACGAATCCAATTTATTAAATTTAAATAAGATATTAATAATTTATTAAACTAAAACTGTCTCAAAATTATATTACCATGCTAAACTATTATATTTTCTCAAAAAAAGAAGAAACTCATCACATTTTTTCACCATTAATCTTGATGTCTTGATGAGTTCATTTTTTTGGATTTGCGATTCCCCCCCACCCACCCAACCCACCCATCTATAATTCTGATTGAATTAGTCGACTAAATCAATACCTAGACAATTGAGCTATGTACACGAAGCCATATGATAATCTTGAAACAGAGCTAGATACATATAATCTGGATGTTTTTAGCGAATTAGATGTGCTGTTGATTACATCTAAAATGTAATAATCTTGAGAATAAATTTAGCTATTTTAAATTGATCGATCTTAATTTCGTTAGGAAAATAAATGCGCAATGAACACGAAGGATTTACGTGGTTCGATCTTTAAATTAGATCTACGTCAACGGAGCAAGAGAGTATATGTGTATTTGAGAGTGTAAAGAAGAGATTACAAAGAGTGTAGATCCCCCTTTTCTGTCTAATCTAGCCTCTATTTATACACAATTATATCGAGATTGACTCTAATCCGAGATCTTCTCTAACTAGGATTCTTTAGATATATCCGAATCTTCTCGCTCCACTTGTGATTCGAGTTGTGACCGGTTTAGAGTCTTCGGGCCGAACTCACCTTGGCCGAGCTTAATGTCGAGGCCCATTTATATTGAGCCTGATGCTTGGGCCTGGTAGTTGGGCCGTATTCTATCACACCCCCCCAAAAAAGACGTAGAAGTGATGGATGGGGGACATGGTTCGCCGGTATTCGTTATCTGACGAAGTGGGCTTGCGTGATCCTGTAGAGGTCTCCCGAATTTTGCTTGGCTTCGTTTACCGAGGCGTTATGCCGAAGTCGCATGTTGTTTGGCTTCACCTTACCGAGGCGTTATGCCGAAGTCACATGTTGCTTGGCTTCACCTTGCCGAGCGTTATGCCGAGGTCGCATGCTGCTTGGCTTCACCTTACCGAGGCGTTATGCCGAGGTCGCATGCTGCTTCTTGTTCGGACTCAATTGGCCAAAGTTGAATGCTCTTCATATCGCCGAGGTCGGATAAACGACCTTGTGGTTGAATGCGTAGCGTCGTGACGAGATCGAACACGGGATGTCCTGCCGAGGTCGAACACGGGATCTGTCATCCGTATTTAATGCGTACAGCGGTTGGGTTTCCGATAAAGTGCATATGGGGAATAACGTCCCTGATACGCTATTTCTCGTATCACTTTATCCATTTTCAAATCCTTGAAATTCTTTTGTCTTCTGCAACTGCAACTACCGCCATTGTCGTTTTTGCTGCGTTCGTGTCAACTTCTTCGATCTACTACCCACAAACCAGTAAGTTTCTTAATGGCTTCGTCATCTTCTTCCTCTGGGGAGTCTAGCAGCCATGATGGCCGTTTAGTGTCGGTGTCGCCACCGGGTTCGCCGGTGGTTTTAGAGGTTCTTACAGTCGATTCTCCCCATCCCTACATCTGTAGTTCTTTCTTCCCACCGTCGAGGGATTTCGGGAAAGTATCTACATTTCCTTCTTGTCTAGAATCCTTTGAAATAGTAGAAATTGCTAATAGGTTTTTTGTCCCCCCATCTGTTGGAATGGTCGTTCCCCGACCGGAGGATAGGGCTTGCTCTCCTCCGGAGGATTTATCACTGCATGTCTGACAATTGAAAATGGTCTTTGTCTTCCTTTCCTCCCGTCTATACCGAACTTCAAAGAATGTTCGGCATACCTTTAGCCCAAATAACGCCGAACTCCTTTCGGCAGTTGACAGGCCTTGGCGTCTATGCCTATCAACATAATCATTCTTTGTGCCTAGGACTGATCCTTAGGTTTTTCCAGTTGAAATTCAGTTCGGGGTGGTATTATATATCACCGCGTCGTGGCTTCAAGGTAAAGACGAAGTCTAAGATTTCGAACTGGCAAAAGAAGTTTTTCTTTTGTCGGTTCGAGGACGCTCTTCATTTTACCTGGAACGAGGATAAGCTGGCGGATGTGGCTAGCGATGATAGTTTTGGTGACCTCGGTGAGGCACTGCAAAGGGCTGGCCAGATCGACGAAGTGTTCGCCGAGGCTGATCTTGCTGCTGCGGGGCTGAGCCCTTATGATCCTGCCACCGCGGTGGAGTCGGTGAAGGGTGAGGCCCCCCCTTCTTTCGTTGTTCTTTGTTTGTTGTTGATGTGATTCTCGATTCTTCTAATGCTAACCTGTATCTTATTTTTGTAGTGGACTTCGCTGGCAAAAGAGGAAGAGGTCCAAGTCAAAAGCCGAGCTCTCGATGTGGCGTTGAAAAATTGCCAATGACCTCGTCTGAGATGGCGAAAGAGGTATCGAGGTCGCCTTCTCCATTACGCATCGCCCGCCGTGGCAAGGAGAGGTGTCCTCTAGATCTTGCCGACGATGACTACTGCGAGATCGTTGGCAGCCAGGTCGCACGTCGGCCTTTTCCTGCGGTAATGTAATTTTTCTTCATGTCGCCAGTTATGGTTGATACATTTGTCTGACATTGTTATCTTTGTTTAGGGGACCGAGGACATGAAGGCCGAACTTGGCAGGGTGTCCTCCCAACTGACCTCTCAGCTGACAGCGACGTCCACCTTACTGGTGGACCACCTGAATGATGTTGTTGCTCAGTACGAGCAGGTAGCTCGTTTCGCCCGTGACTTGGAGGAAGAGAAGACTCTCCTTGTTCACGAGGTGGTAGAGGCCGAGGCGAAGGCTCGGGAGGCATCCTTGGCTCTGGCGGCATCCGAGGCGACGAAGGCGAAGGCGGAGGCGGAGATCGGTCGGCTAAAGGCCGAGGTGGAAGGGTTCCGGTACAGGGAGGCCGTGGTGACGACCTCGCAAGGAGAGCTCCTTCGTGCTTTCACGGAGAGGTTATTCTTGTCGAGGAGGTTTGGCGGGTTGGCCGGCGAGCTGGCCGAGGTGCTCAATACGAGGGTGGTAGCAGAGACGCTTGACGACGTGGCCGAGGATTACCCGGATTTGGATAAGTCCAAGTATGGGTATGAGGTCACTGAGGATCGGGCCCTGCTGCGGGCGTATGCTGAGGTCCTCTCTGCTGGCATGAAGAGCCTACCCGTCGTGGAGAGCCTGGCCTCGTCTTCATCCGTACTGAATGCCGAGGTGGTTTGTTCCTGGTCGGTGGACCGGAACATCCAGTTTGAAGTCATATAGCCGGAGTGGCCGGAAGTCGATTGCGAGGCGTGTCTCGCCGAGGTTGAAGCTCGGGTGGAGGTAGAGGCTGCCGAGCCCGAGGGGGCGGGAGCCGAAACCGGGAGGTGGCTGTGACGCCAAGCTCGGGAGAGGTCGGGCGTCTGGAACTCGGGGAGAGGCTGAGGCTGCTGAAGCCCTGGGAGAGGTCGAGGCGTCTGGAGCTCGGGGAGAGACCAAGGCTGCCGAGTGAGGCATTGAGCAGGAGCTTTCGGAGGGTCGGTTGATCCCCTTTTTTTTTTTTGTAAATGTACCTCGTCATTTCGCCTTGGTGGCTTTAATAAAATTTCTCGCCTAGAAAATTTGTCTTTTATCTTTGTCTCTAGTCTTCTCCTGAAATTTTTGATGTATCTCCATGGTTGGATCAAATCAAAATGTCGACTCCTGCCTCGAATCTCAAGAGGTCGAGGTCCCGCACTGGAGGGTAAACTTGCCATGTGCGGGAGGAGGCCGACGCCAAGTTCGGACTTCACAAGAGAAGTTTGACGAACTTCAAGCTCGATTCTTGGAGTTGGAGGAGAAGTTCGAGATAGCGGAGGATAAGGCCAAGTCAGTCGTCGAGGAACATGCTGAATACGAGGCGGTTATCCGTCGAGGTGGTGGGATGACTATCTCCGATGTTGAGGCTAAAGTTTCCGAGCTCGTAGTCCGCTGCTCGAGGTATAGACAAGAGTATGGTCAGAACTCCTGGCAATTTCAGGAGCAATATGCCGACCTGAAGAAGATAGGTGGCTTGTACAAGACCGTAGTAGTTCGTCATCCTTTCCTCGAGCAGGTGCTTCGTTCGATGACCGAGGCTTCTTCATCTGCCCAAGCTCCTCCTCCTGCCGAGGCTCCTTCTTGTCTTCCGACGACGTGGAGTGTCGCCGACACTTCTCTTGAGTTCTTTATGCAAGATCGATGTCGCCCATCAAGAAGTCGAGGTCGTGTGTCATCGAGAGGCCGAGGTCGTTCGACGAGGCAAAGAGCTGGTCGAACTTCTGGCATCGATCGAGGACGAGGCCGAGGCAGGGATATGGTTAGCATAGATGAGCTGTTGAACCCTGACTTCGCTAGGGATTGGCTTAGCTTTTCCCAGCCTCCTGGACCTTCATCGTCCTCGTACTGTATGCGTTGTACACTTTGGAAATAAGAATGAATTTTTTCTTTGCCTTGTGTTGAAAACGCTGTATACATTTCGTCCTCGTATTAAACGAAGGTAATTCATCCTCGAAATAAACGAAGGTATAGGTTCCTTTTTTGGCAAGAAATATTGCTAGGGGTGGTCCCCTCTTCCTCGAAATAAACGAAGGTATAGCTTCCTTTTTTGGCAAGAAATATCGCAAGAGGGGTGGTCCCCTCTTCCTCGAAATAAACGAAGGTATAGGTTCCTTATTTGGCAAGTTTTATCGCTAGGGGTGGTCCCTCACGCGCGTTTAGTTCGTCCTCCGAAGAGGTTATTTCGTCCTCCGAAGAAGGTATAGTTCGTCATCCGAAGAGGGTAGAGTTCGTCCTCCGAAGAGGGTATAGTTCGTCCTCTGAAGAGGGTATATTTGTATCATGTGGAAGAGATAGTACGCATAAGTGACAAATGAAATATGCAATAAAAATATTTTATTAATAAAATACGACGTAAAAAAGCAAAGACGCGACCGTATAGACTCAAAAAATGACGTAATAACAGAAAAAGACACGACTGTGCAGACTCAACCCTTGACACTTATGCAAAATATCTCTTGAGATGAATGATGTGCCACGTGTTGGGTATTTGCTCATCGGATATGTGGACGAGCTTATATGAGCCTTTTCTGAGGACTTCTTCAACACGGTACGGCCTTTCCCATGTGGCTTCCAACTTTGTCGAGCTTTGCGACTTTTATCGACTTCGTTGTTCCGAAGTATGAGGTCGCTTACTTGGAATTATCGGTGTTCGACACCGGTTGTAATACCGAGTTACTTGTTGCTTGTACCGAGCTTCTAATGTAGGCGAGCTCTCTTTTTCTTCAAGCGCATCTAGGTCGGTTCGAGATTCTCCCATTTGCTTCAAATGAGAAGTGGATAGTCGGGGCTCGACATTTCGATCTCTGCTGGATTCTTCGCTCGGTTCCATACACTGGATCGTAGGTGTTTCTCCGCTCGATGTCCGGGTGTTGTACGGTGCGACCATAAAACCTGCGGTAAATTTTCTACCCAACCGCCTCGACTCGGTCGAGACGAAGTTTTGAGTCCTTTACGATTGTCTGTTGGTGATTTCGGTTTGACCATTTGCTTGAGGACGGGCCACCGAGGTGAATTTTGTTGGATCCAAGCTCTCGACACCACTCTTTGAATACCTTATCCGTGAACCGTGTCCCGTTGTCCAAAATGAGGATATGAGGGTTGCCGAGCGACACACAATGTTTTTCCGCACGGTTGAGGCGCTTTTGCTTGTGATTTTCACCAATGGTTCGGCTTCCACCCACTTTGTGAAGTAGTCGATCGCGACAATCGTGAATTGAACCGCCTCGGAGCTTTGCGTAAAGAGCCTACGATATCAATCCCCCATTGCATAAATGGCCAAGGGCTTTGCATGCTTGCGAGGTCGGTTTGGGGTAGTCGTTGATTTGTATACCGAAGCGCTTTGGTTGAGCTTGATACAATGTTTCCTGTTACCACTATTACAATCTCCTATCCAAATGAATACTTGATTGCATATATCGTGTCCCCTTATCTCATATATAAGTTAGATCATACAATGTGTAGAAGATCACGTAAGTCCGTATGATTGGTCAAGCTTAATGAGATATAAAAGTTTCACACCGAGATAACTTGAGGACGAGTTGTCGGTATAGGTGCGGTATAGATAAGTGACTTGACTTGGTTGCTTGTCTATGCCGGTACGCCTCGACGTATTGAAGGATCACAGTGAGATGAGTTCTTCTATCCGACCGCCGTGAAGAACCAAGATTTCGGTGACTTCACGATGATCTAAACCTCGATAAGGTATTAGATGAGTATGAGTTGTCGACCATCACTTTGACTTGTTATGGGTGAGGGTTATATGTTCTAACCCAATATTCTCCGCATCTTGGGTGGTGGCGGTGCTTGTATGTCATGCTAGTTATCGATGTCGAGTCACCGTATCCGCTAGGATGATGACGTCCCTTAAGGAGCTCAAAGGTTTATTGTACTAAACCCCGCAGTTGAGTTAGCTCAAGTACAATAATAAGGTTGAGTGGTACTACTTATGAATTAAAGATATTAATTATTTTAGCGATGTAATGCTATAAATAATTAATGGACGCTCGATATAATAAATACGGGATTCGTAATGTCTAAGTGCAAGCCCGACTCAACTTCGGTAATAAAGGGTAAGTCAAGATTTATTCTCTAGTGGCATGAATAAATGTTTATAAATTAATTTATGTTCGGGTCGAACATAAGATAATTAATTTATTTGAGGCCCATCTTTATTCCTTGATTTGATCCTCGGCCGGCCCATCCAGTTCCCGTGAGCTCAAGAAAATCGTCCACCATCATGCTCTTATGGAAAGGATTTGATTCTCTTTATCCTATAAGGATATTATTATATTTATGGGATATGCATAGATCCTTTCCATATAGGATTATGGTAATAATCCTTTCCATAAAGGATTATGGTAATTTCCATATGAGATTATGGTAATTTCCATATTGGATTATAGATCATTTCCTTATGAGATTAAGGTAGTGCATTATAAATATAAGGTAAGAGATAGAATCAAGGTCAATCCTCATAATCAACCACATAATTTTCGTCCACCTTTTGAGATCATTAGAGAGTGATTTTCGAAAATAGTGAGAGCATTGGGTGATTTTTCGAAGCATTCTCCATAGATCGTCCTCACTCGACGTTGGAGATTCGGCAACCGGGATACAGTCCAGAAGGTCAAAGCACGAGTCTCGATCCAATCCGCTTCGACAGATTCAAAGGTAAACACGAGAAAACCCCAACGTGTTGCAATTAATTATATAGGTGCATGCTAGGTATATAATCAATGTATGGTGAATTAAACATCCAAGATAGATCCTCGGGCGGGCTAAACCTAGTTTTCCTTTACACTGGTATCGAGCCCGATCGGTATCTTCGCTCTGCTTGGATTAATTCACGCTTGATTATTACGCGCGCTAATTAATTGTTCGATCCGCGCTCATCGTGGCTCGCTTATTTTATCGTATTTTATTTTTCACCACGAGAAAATCCGTGGTTAGATTAGATTTATTTTTCGTAAATCTTATCCGTAAAGAAGAACGAAGACGCAAAGCACCAGATCGAGACGACGGAAAAAGCGGGTCGCACGGCGTGGCGGGCGACGGCACGCAGCGCAGACGGCGCCGCGACGCGCCGCGCGTGGCGGCCGTGCCTGCATCCGTGTTTTCACCGAATCCTGCTTTTGACGAGTCCGTCCGCGCTCGTGCACGCGAGGCCCTTTCGAATCCGATCCGCACCTGCACGCGAGGCCCGTTTTCAAGATTATAAAGATCCAGACTTTGCAATTCTATGTAATAGATTAGGCGGAAAGTGCGATTCCACGAGTGGCCACGATGAACGCTTTTATTTTATTTTATCGCTCATTGCATGTCGTGGATGTTTAAATAATGCAAGAGCATGCTATGTATGTTTAAATTACGCCGACAAACCTTTACGTGTTTTCAGTAATTGGATGCGCATAGTAAGCATGCTAGGTTTATCGCTTTCAAGCATATTTTAGAATTACTGCGAGCATGTTTTACATGTTGAGTTCTATAGACAAGCATGCTAGATTACGTGATCTGCATGGACAAACCTTTTGAACAAAAAGACTAAGCAAGCAACCCGACAAATTAATTTTTAAAATTAAAATGTCAAGACCTCCACTTTTTGATCTCTAAACAAAGTGAGACGCACTGTGAGTAAACGCCCACACGCGGGTTTGCTTGCACTGCTTATCATAAGTTTGTTAGATGAGATTTCCAAATAAAACATTTTAAATCTATTGAGTAGTGGGAGTTTCATGTGTAAACGTCCACACGCGTGGCTTGCATGTGCGATTTTCATAAGTTCTCTAGAGATAGATATAAAATGAGATAACAAAAGAATTTGAATTGGAAGCGGTATGGTCCGAGTGAGTATGCCAATTCTAAGAATTCATTTTCTCCTGTTAAAATTGTGGTCATTGCTTAGACATCACCTCGAGTACAACTTCCCACAAAGTCTCTTCTTGCGATAGTGATGTGGTCTAGTAAGGTCCAATCATTAATTTCATTTGTCATAAGGATAAGTTGACATGGATTGAAATTAAACGACTAAAAGGTATATTTTAGTCCGGTCGAGGGGTTCATGTAAACGTCCACACGCTGGCTTGTATGTGGGATTCCTCGGGCGATTGAGATTTCAATCAATATTGTTTTATCAAAAGGTTACAATATTGTTGTTACGAATTATGTGCGATCGTATGCTTATGTGTTTACATTGTCTTTTCAGATATGTCTCTTACAATCGATTATCAAGATGCTCGCACAAAATCCTTTATCCGTCCGAATTTTATCGAGTGGAAACGAAACATGGAATATGTTCTTATCGTGAAGAACACATGTTTGTTCTCACTACTCCTAAACCCGATGCCCTTCATCGACGATCGACTAATGAGCAATGAGAGTCAAGGACTTTGGAATAAGTCAAACAATATGGCTAAATGCTATATGATGACTACTATGTCCAAAGGCTTGCAGCAAAGATCGATCGATGGTAGACGCGACGATATTTGGTCAAGTCTCGAGAGTAAGTTTGGGCGATCGGATCGGACAATCCGCTTCCACACAATGAGAGAAATCTTGGCGTGTAAGATGGAAGAAGGAAGTTCGGTCCATGAACATGTCTCCACATGACTCATCTCATGGATAGTCTTGATCGGTTGGGAGGAGGAATTGAGGGCTGGCCAAGGTCGATATCATCCTCAATACATCGCCCAAGTCTTTGAGAACTTTCGGCGTGAATGCGATCATGAGCAAGACCGAGTATACACTTAGTCGGTTGCTCAATGATCTCGTGGTCATGCGGAAGGAGTTATGGGCAAAGGAGCACATGCTCTTGCTAGCACATCTAAGGGCCCAAATTTTCCGTTGCAAAATGGAAAAGAAAAGGGCACCAAAGGTGGTAGAGGCAAGGAAATAGTGGGAGTAATGGGAGCAAGAACATGGTCTGCCACCGGAGGCTTGAAGAAGCGAAGGAGAAGGGTAAGTGCTTCAGTGCGGTAAGACCGGCATTGGAAGGCTAAGTGCCCCAAGCTCAAGGCTCAAGGCTCAAGGTACGCCGTTTGCTTTAGTAACGGAAACATGTTTAGCGACTTGTTCTACCCATTCTTGGGTAGTAGACACGGGTGCGACTGATCATGTTTGTTACACCTTGCAGGGGTTCCTGCGGACAAGAGAGCTAAATAATGGCAAGATAACGATTTCCATGGGTAACGCGGCGAAAGTCGAGACCGTTGCAGTTGGAGATGTTACTTTATGTTTTGAGACAACAGTTTTAGTTTTGAAAGACGTTTTATATTTGCCGGTTTTTCGGCGGAACCTTGTTTCTGTTTCGAAATTGTTTACTCATGGATATTCTGTTATTTTTGATAGTGATGTTTCTATCATAAGAAATGACGAAGTTATCTGTGTTGGCACATTATATAATTCGCTTTATACTATTTCTGCAAAACATAATACCTATAACAATGTTGCATCTTCATCAAACCCTAGAAAGAGAAAGTTTTCTTCGCAAGATGACACCACTTTTCTCTGGCATCTTAGATTAGGTCACATCAATCTAAATAGGATTCAAAGACTGGCTAAGAATGGAGCGTTGAGTAATCTCACGCCACTCCGCTCGATCTGCGAATCCTATGTGAAGGTAAGATGTCGACTGCACCCTTCAAAGCAAAGGGTTATAGAGCCAAAGAAATGTTAGAGCTAGTCCATTTCGACTGTGTGGACCGATGTCCACACAAGCTCATGGAGGGTAATGCAGTATTTTATCACTTTCATTGACGATTACTCAAGGTGCGGATACGTATACCGCTTCACCGCAAGTCCGAATGCTTTGAGAAATTCAAAGAGTTTAAGGCCAAGTGGAGACGAAGCTATGGTAAGAGTATCAAGTCATCAAGCGTTACGATCGCGGTGGCGAATACCTCAAAGAACGAGTTCTTGGACTATCTAGTGAAGTGTGGGATTACCTCCCAGCGCACTTCACCGGGCACACCACAGCAAAATGGTGTGTCAGAGCAAAGAAATAGGACTCTTTTGGAAATGGTTAGATCAATGATGAGTTATGCAACTTTGCCTATTTCGTTCTGGGGGTATGTCTTAGAAACGGCAGCATACTTGCTAAATCTAGTACCATCCAAGTCAGTCGAAGAGACCCCTTTCGAGTTGTGGTTTGGGCGCAAGCCGAGTTTAAGCCACATAAGGATATGGGCGATCCGAAACATGTGCCGAACAAGAAGGTCGACAACTTGGAGGCTAGATCCGACGCAAAGTCGTTTATCGCTATCCTAGAGGAACGAAGGTGGTTTATTCTATAGTCCTAAGGATCGAAGGTCATTATTAGACTAATGCCCGATTCTTAGAAGAGGACTACATGAAAAATCATAAATCCAAAGTTGAAATCATTCTTCAAGAATTAGAAGATGATCGTATTCCACCACCGATTAGACCAAAGGTACGAGATGTCGAGTCTAGTGGGAGGGATCGACACCAGATACTTCAACAAATTGAAGTGGGTCGAGTTCCACTGGAGATACCGACCGTACAAGTGGTACCTACCAAGCTAGTTGTGCAAGATAAAGAACCACAACTTATCGCACCCACCGCCGCCATTGTGCCTATAGTGCTTCGTCAGTAGTGGGAGGTTGTTCATCAACCCGAGCGATGTATGTTCGTGGGTGAATCTTCGGATTTAGTCCCGTAAAACGAATGCAATAATCGACCCATGGACGTCAAATGAGGCAATACAAGACAATGATGCAAGATCATGGAACTTACGTTTGGGCGAGGTGGTAAAGTCCTATGGATTTACCCAGCTGCCTAGCGAGAGTTGTGTGTATCGCTTAGATGTCAACGGTAATGTGGTATTTCTTGCACTTTACGAGATGACATTCTTCTATTTGGCAACAATGTGAAGTTGTTATCGGGCGTAAAGAGTTGGTTATCCGATCGCCAAATGAAAGACTTAGGAGATGCAGCGTACATTCTTGGGATCAAGGTTTACCGAGATCGCAAGAGGAAAATGTTGAGCTTATCTCGGGCGCCTTACATTGATATCATGTTATTACTATGCGTCAAGAAAGGATTGCTACCTTTCCGACATGGTGTTCCTTTATCTAAAGGCGATCACCTATGACCGCAAAGAAGATAGAGGAAATGAGACAAGTTTCCTACGTTTCATTGTAGGAAGTCTCATGCATGCAATGCTATGCACGAGGTCCGATATCGCTATGCGGTGGGCATAGTGGCTAGATATCGCCTAACCTGGACAAGCTCATTGGATCAGCGGTAAAGCATATATTCAAGCACCGAAAAGGACTCAAGATTATAGGTCGGCTTACCATGCGATAGTCTAATGCCTTTGGGTTATTCTGACTGGTTTCCAATCGACCGTGATGAGAAAAGTCTACCTCGGCTATGTGTTTGCCCTGGGAGGTGGAACCGTATCCTCACGGAGTGCAAAGCAAATGCATTGCGGACTCTACCATGGAAGCCAAATATGTAGCCACTTCTGAGGTCACATGAGGTCAGATTGTTCGAGAACTACCTCATGGATCTAGATGTGGTACTGGTTAGCCCATGAGTATCATGGTTTACTATGATAACTTTCGGTGCAATAGCAAACTCGAAGGAACCACGGATCCACAAGGCAAGCAAACACATAGAGAGAAAGTACCATGTCATACGAGAAATCGTTGAGCGAGGGGCGTCTTGATTGCAAAGATTGATACGACGGATAACCTAGCGGATCCATTCACGAAAGCCTTCATAATAAGTCTACGTTGGACACGTTAGAGGACTTGAATTGCGCTAGATGGCACCCACTAAAGCCGCCGCAATAAGTCTCGTCGGGAACTTTAGAGGACTTGAATTGCGCTAGATGGCACCAGCTAAAGCCGCCGCAATAAGTCTACATCGGGGCGTTAGAGGACTTGAATTGCGCTAGATGGCACCCACTTAGAAAGGAAACTTTTGTATAAGTGGGAGAAGCAAAGTGATGGTTTTGTTTGTAATAGCTAGTAGAGACACATTGTATACTAAAAGTTTGCTTTAGTAAAGTGGGAGACTGTTGGATTTGTATAACGAAAGTAGTTTTGGTTGAGCTTGTATACAATGTTTCACGTTATCACTATTACAATCTCCTATCTGAAATGAATACTTGATTGCATATATCTCGTGTCCCCTTATCTCATATATAAGTTAGATCATACGATGTGTAGAAGATCACATAAGTCCGTATGATTGGTCAAGCTTAACGAGATATAAAAGTTTCACAAATGAGATAACTTGAGGACGAGTTGTCGGTATAGTCTGCAGTATATAGATAAAGTGACTTGACTTGGTTGTTTGTCTATGCCGCACGCCTCGACGTATTGAAGGATCACAAGGAGATGAGTTCTTCTATCCGACCGTCGTGAAGAACCAAGATCTCGGTGATTTACGATGATCTAAACCTCGATAAGGTATTAGATGAGTATGAGTTCTCGACCATCACTTTGACTTGTTATGGGTGAGGGTTATATGTTCTAACCCAATATTCTCCGCATCTTGGGTGGTGGCGGTGCTTGTATGTCATGCTAGTTATCGATGTCGAGTCACCGTATCCGCTTAGGATGATGACGTCCCTTAAGGAGCTCAAAGGTTTATTGTACTAAACCCCGCAGTTAAGTTAGCTCAAGTACAATAATAAGGTTGAGTGGTACTACTTAAGAATTAAAGATATTAATTATTTTAAGCAAATATAATGCTATAAATAATTAATGGACGTTCGATATCTTAAATACGGGGATTCGTAATGTCTAAGTGCAAGCCCGACTCAACTTCGTAATAAAGGGTAAGTCAAGATTTATTCTCTAGTGGCATGAATAAATGTTTATAAATTAATTTATGTTAAGGGTGAACATAAGATAATTAATTTATTTGAGGCCCATCTTTATTCCTTGCATTTGATCCCTGGGCTGGCCCATCCAGGCCCGTGAGCTCAAGAAAATCGTCCACCATCATGCTCTTATGGAAAGGATTTGATTCTCTTTATCCTATAAGGATATTATTATATTTATGGGATATGCATAGATCCTTTCCATATAGGATTATGGTAATAATCCTTTCCATAAAGGATTATGGTAATTTCCATATGGGATTATGGTAATTTCCATATGGGATTATAGATCCTTTCCTTATGAGATTAAGGTAGTGCATTATAAATATAAGGTAAGAGATAGAATCAAGGTCAATCCTCATAATCAACCACATAATTTTCGTCCACCTCTTGAGATCATTAGAGAGTGATTTTCGAAAATAGTGAGAGCATTGGGTGATTTTCCGAAGCATTCTCCATAGATCGTCCTCACTCGACGTTGGAGATTGGGTAACCGGGATACAGTTCAGAAGGTCAAAGCACGAGACTCGATCCAATCCACCTCGACAGATTCAAAGGTAAACACGAGAAAACCCCAACGTGTTGCAATTAATTATATAGGTGCATGCTAGGTATATAATCAATGTATGGTGAATTAAACATCCAAGATAGATCCTCGGGGCGAGGGCTAAACCTAGTTTTCCCTACAGTAGCCTCGGCACGTTTCCATGAATTTGGCACTTCGGACACTTCTTCATGAGGTCAATTGAGTCTTGGAACATTGTTGGCCAATAATATCCCCACCGCATGACTTTCTTTGATAAGGTGCGGGGCCCGATGTGGCTTCCACATGATCCCTCATGTACTTCTCGTAGTACATAATCAGCTCGGTTCGGACCCAAACACCTTAGGAGAGGCTGTAGGTATGATTTTAGAGAAATTCCCCTTTCGTGTGTATATCGCAGATTTGCTCAAGACTCTCCTAGCTTGAGCTGTCGTGGGGGCACCGCCTGCTCAAATATGTTTGAATGGGGTCATCCAATTAGGTTCCTCGTCCGAGACCATGTTGACTTCGACCTCGGCATCGTCTATGCTTCGCTCTGGACTTTTCATCAAGTGGCGGGCTGACGACGAGGCCGCTTTGCTTAAAGTGTCACTCGGCTATTTTGCTCCTTGGGATGCGAACCAACCGGAAGTATGAGAAAGATTGTTGCAAGCTTTTGGCTTTTCAAGGTATTTCTTCATCCTGCTGCTTTTGCTTCGCATTTTCCAAAGATGTGGCTCACTATAACACGAGAGTCGCCGTGGACTTGCACGGCTCGTGTCCGGAGACTTTAAGCTAGGCGAAGTCCTGCGATTAAGGCTTCGTATTCCACTTTGTTATTCGTATTTTTGAATGTGAAACAAAGTGCGTAGGCTATCTCTTATCCATCTGGACTTATGAGTAAGATGCCTGTCCCACTGCCCGTTTTTCCCGAAGCTCCATCCACATAGACTTGCCAACAATCTTTAGATGGTTCCTTTATGAGTTCGGCTTCGGCTTTGTCTGGAATCGGCTCGGCGGGTTTCGGCTTTTCTTTAAAGTTAGCCTCGACAAGGAAGTCTCGCTGGGCGACCGACCTTGATGGCTTGCGAGGCCAGAAAGATATAGCGTGTTCGCCTAATTCAATTGCCCACTTTGCAATTCTCCATGAAGCTCCTGGCTTCGTCAATACTTGCCGAAGTGGATGATCGGTGAGAACCTGTATGGGATGTGCTTGGAAGTATGGACGCAGTCTCCTTGCAAAGATTTACTAATGCCAAAGGCGAGCTTCTCCAAAGGTCGACGTCGCTTCGGCCCTTTAGTGCTCGGCCGATAAAATATACTGTGGGTCGACATCCGCCTTCTCGCACTGTAATCGCACTTATGGTTTCGTCCCGAGGTGGCGAGGTATAGGAAAGTACCTCTCCTTCTTTCGGGACAGATAAAGTGGGAAGTTTGGCGAGGTAGTTCTTGAGATCTTCGAAGGCTGACTTGTGCTTATCATCCCAGGAGAACTCCGGAGCCTTTTTGAGTATTTTAAAAAAGGGGAGCTGCTTATCCACGGCTTTTGAAAGAAAGCGGCTTAGTGCGGCTATGCAGCCCGTCAATCTATGTACGTCATGATGGTCTTCGGCATCTTCATCCCCAAAATGGTTTGAACCTTGGACGGGTTGGCTTTTAACCCTTCTTGTGAAACCCAGCACTCCAAAAATTTTCCAGACCGGACTGTGAATGTACATTTCTGGGGGTTTAGCTTTAGGTTCACCTTCCGAAGTAAGTCGAGGACGATCCGGAGGTCGGCAACAGATGTGGCTTCCTCCTTGCTCTTGACGACGATGTCATCTACGTATACCTCCACATTCTGACCTATGTAGGGCTTGAATATCTTGTCCACCATTCTTTGATAGGTAGCCCCTGCATTCTTGAGTCCGAATGGCATCTTCTTATATGCGAAGACTCCGAAGTCAGTAATGAAGGCTGTTTTGGATGCATCTTCGCTGCTTCATCAAGACTTGGTGATATCCTTGTATAAATCCAAAAGTCAAGACTTCAGATCCCACCAATCGTCAACCTTCTTGTCGATATTGGGAAGGGGGTAACAGTCCTTTGGGCAATGCTTATTGAGATCGGTGTAATCGATACACATTCTCCACCCCCTTCCTCCTTTCTTGACCATCACCGGATTGGCTATCCAGGTCGGATATTTGACTTCGAACAATATGCGACCTTTTAATAATTGATTCACCTCGTCATGGATGACTGATTCTGCTCAAATTGTTGGTTTGTATCAAAGCAGTTTGGTTGACCTTGTATACAATGTTTCCTGTTACCACTATTACAATCTCCTATCTGAATTGAATACTTGATTGCATATATCTATGTCCCCTTATCTCATATATAAGTTAGATCATTTAGTGTGTAGTAGATCACAGAAGTCCGTATGATTGGTCGAGCTTAATGAGATATAAAAGTTTCACGGTGAGACAACTTAAGGACGAGTTGTCGGTTTAGGCTGCATATAGATAAGAAGTGACTTGACTTAGTTGCTTGTCTGTCTTTGATGCGTCTCGCACGTATTGAAGGATCACGATGAGATGTTTTCTTCTTTACGATCGTCGTGAAGAACCAAGATCTCGGTGACTTACGATGATCTAAACCTCGATAAGGTATTAGGTGAGTATGAGTTCTTGACCATCACTTTGACTTGTTATGAGTGAGGGTTATATGTTCTAACCAAGATTCTCCGCATCTTGGGTGGTGGCGATCTTGTATGTCACGCTAGTTATCATGTCGAGTCACCGTATCCGTTAAGGATGATGGCGATCCTTAAGGAGCTCAAAAGGTTTATTGTACTAAACCACGCAGGTTGAGTTAGCTCAAGTACAATAATAAGGTTGAGTGGTACTACTTAAGGAAATGAAGTTGTGTCGTTTTAAGCGGTGATTGCTATAAATGATTAATGGACGTTCGATATCTTAAATCTGAGGATTCAGAATGTCTAAGTGCAAGCCCAGACTCAACTTCGGTAATAAAGGGGTAAGTCAAGCATTCTTTCTCTAGTGGCATGATCGAATGTTTATAAATTAATTTATGTTAAAATCGAACATAAGATAATTAATTTATTTGAGGCCCATCTTTATTCCTTGCATTTGATCCCTGGGCTGGCCCATCCAGGCCCTTTAGCACAAGAAAATCGGCGCCCCTATAGCTCTCAAAGGATAGATTTTATTCTCTTTATCCTATAAGGATATTATTATATTTATGGGATATGCATGGATCCTTTCCTTATGGGATTATGGTAATGCATTATAAATATAAGGTAAGAGATAAAGTCTAGGTTAATCCTCATTTTACACAAGCATATTTTCGGCCATCTCATTCTCAAGAGAGAAAATCTCGAAAATTGTGTGGAGAGTATTGGGTGATTTTCCGAAGCATTCTCCATAGATCGTCCTCACCGACGTTGGAGATTGGGCAACCGGGATCTGATCCGGAAGGTCAAAGCACGAGTCTCGGACTGCTCGATCCATTCATCTCGTTCCATCGACCCAAGCGTATCCAAAGGTAAACACGTGAAAACCCTACGTGTTGCAATTAATTATATAGACGCATGCTGGGTTTATAATCAATGTATGGTGAATTAAATATCCAAGATAGATCCTCGGGCGAGGCTTAACATATGTTTTCCTACATTGGTATCGAGCACGGGATCGTAATCTTGGCTCTGTTGGATTAATTCACGTTTGATTATTACGTGCGTTTTATTAATTGTGGATCTGTCGTTCATCGTGGCTCGTTTATTATTTTGTCGGATGTTGTTGTTTCACCACGAGAAAATCCGTGGTTAGATTAGATTTTATTCTGTAAATCTTATCTGTAAAAGAAGAACGAGCGAAGAGCGAAGAACGAAACGACGGAAAAACAAGTCTCTCGCGGTCCACGACGGTATCTCGCGAGCGAGCCTCGCGATCGTGAGGCGATCGCGGGCGTGGGCGGCAGGGCGTGCGTTCGCGCGACGATCCTGGCGCCACGCGAGCAAGTGAGTGGTCGCGAGATTCGCCGGCAGCGAGCGGCGAGCTAGCGGGCGACAAAGGCGCGTTCGCCGCCAGAAACCCGCGCTTCACGGCGGACTCGCGATCGCGAGTTTCGACGGGCGGCGACATCTCGGCGGATGTTCGGGCTCGGGCGTCGCCGTGCGCAGCGTGCTTTCGACGGGTCGTGATCGCGTTAGCGACCGCGGTAGCCCACGAGGAACACGCTGCCAGGCCGCGCGCAGGCCGTGCTGCTGCGGTCTGCCTTGCTAGCGTGGCCCGGCCGATGATTGGGCGACCCGGCCCGATTTTCCGGTCAGTGCCCGTGCACGAGGCCCATTTGTTGAATCGGTCCGTGCCCGTTGCACGCCGAGGCCCGTTCAAATTTTAATTGTACTTTGTAAATCTATGTAATAGATTAGATATAAATGTGCGGGTTTCACGATTGGGCGCGATGAGCGTTTTATTTTATTTTTATCGTTCATATGCATATCGTGGATGTTTAAATTATGCGGTAGCATGCTATGTATGTTTATATTACGTTGACAAACCTTAAGTGTTTTACGTAATTGGATGCGCATAGTAAGCATGCTAGGTTTATCGCGTTTATCAAGCATATTTAGAATTACTGCAGCATGTTTTACATGTTGAGTTCTATAGAAAAGCATGCTAGGATTATGTGATCTGCATGGACAAACCTTTTGAATAAAAGACTAAGCAAGCAACCCGACAAATTAATTTTTCAAATTAAAATATCAAGACCTCCACTTTTGATCTCTAAACAAAGTGAGGCGACTGTGAGTAAACGTCCCACCAGCGTGGCTTGCTTGCACCGTTTATCATAAGTTTGTTAGATGAGATTTCTAAATAAAACTTTTAAATCTATTGAGAAGTGGGAGTTTCATGTATGGCGATCCACACGCTGGCTTTGCATGTGCGATTTTCATAAGTTCTCTAGAGATAGATATAAAAGAGATAACAAAAATTTGAATTGGGCGGTATGATCCGAGCGAGTATGCCAATTCTAAGAATTCATTCTGCTTTGTTAAAATTATGGTCAATGCTTGATATCACCTCAAGTACAACTTCCATGAAGTCCTTCTTGCGATAGTGATGTGGTCTAGTAAGGTCCAATCGTTAATTTTATTTTTCATAAGGATAAGTTGACATGGATTGAAATTAAGCGACTAAAGGTATATTTTAGTACAGTCGAGGGGTTCATGTGTGGCGATCACGCGCGTGGCTTGCATGTAGGATTCCTCGGGCGATTGGAGGTTTCGATTAATATTGTTTTATCGAAAGGTTACAATATTATTATTCACGAATTATATGCGATCGTATGCTTATGTGTTTAAATTATCGTTTGAGATATGTCTCTTACGCGATTATCAATATGCTCGACAAAATCCGTTATCCGGTCCAATTTTATCGAGTGGAAGCGAAACATGGAATATGTTCTTATCATTTGAAGAACACGTGTTTGTTCTCACTCTCCTAAACCCGATGCCCTTCTCGACGCGTCGACTAATGAAAGCGAGAGTCAAGCGGACTTTGGAATAAGTCGAACAATATGGCTAAATCTATATGATGACTACTATGTCGAAAGGCTTGCATGCTGACATCGATAGATGGTGAGACTTGCGACCGATATTTGGTCAAGTCTCGAGTAAGTTTGGGCGATCGGATCGGACGATCGCTTCCACACAATGAGAGAAATCTTGGCGTGTAAGATGGAAGAAGGAAGTTCGGTCCATGAACATGTCTCCCATGACTCGTCTCATGGATAGTCTTGATCAGTTGGGAGGAGGTATTGGCAATGACGAGGTCGATATCATCCTCAATACACCGCCCAAGTCTTTTGAGAACTTTCGGCGTGAATGCGATCATGAGCAAGACCGAGTTTACACTTAGTCGGTTGCTTAATGATCTCGTTCTTTGCGGAAGGAGTTATGGGAAAAGACACATGCTCTTGCTAGCACATCTAAGGGCCCAAAATTTTCGTTGCAAAATGGAAATAGAAAAGGGGTACCAAAGGTGGTAGAGGTGAGGGAAATAGTGGGAGTAATGGGAGCAAAAACATGGTTGCCACCGAGGCTTGAAGAAGCGAGGAGAAGGGCAAGTGCTTCAGTGCGGTGGGCGGGCATTGGAAGGCCAAGTGCCCTATGCTCGAGGCTCAAGGTACACGTTTGCTTTAATGTGAAACATGTTTAGCGACTTGTTCTACCCGTTCTTGGGTAGTAGATACTGGCCTGGCCGATCATGTTTGTTACACGCTGCGGGGTTCCTGCGGACAAGGAGCTGTTTGATGGCGAGATAACGATCTCCATGGGCAACGCGCGAAAGTCGAGGCGTTGCGGTTGGAGATGTTACTTTATGTTTGAGAAAGCAGGTTTTAGTTTTGAAGGCGTTTTATATGTGCGAATTTTCTGGAACCTTGTTTGTTTGAAATTATTTACTCATGGATATTACATTATTTTTGATAGTGGTGTTTCTATCATAAGAAATGACGAAGTTATCTGTGTTGTACGTTATATAATTAAGCTTTATACTATTTACGCCAAACATAATACCTATAACTATGTTGCATCTTCATCAAACCCTAAAAGAGAAAATTTTCTTATGAAGATGGCTCACTTTTCTATGGCATCTTATATTAGGTCACATCAATCTAAATAGGATCCAAAGACGGCTAAGAATGGGCGTTGGGTAATCTCACGATTCTCCGTTCCCGGTCTGCGAATCTGTATAGAAGGTAAGATGTCGACCAGACTTCAAAGCGAAGGGTTATAGAGCCAAAGAAATGTTGGAGTTAGTTCATTCGACTGTGTGGACCGATGTCACACAAGCTCGTGGAGAATGCAGTATTTTGTCACTTTCATTGTGATTACTCAAGTGCGGATCGTATACCGCTTTCAATCAAGAAGTCCCGATGCTTTGAGAAATTCAAAGAGTTTAAAGGCGGAGGGAGGCGAAGCTAGGTAAGAGTATCAATCATTTGCGGTGCGATCGCGGTGGCGAATACCTCGATAACGAGTTTATGGACTATCTAGTGAGTGTGGGATTACGTCCCAACGCCTTTCACCGACACCTCAACAAAATGGTGTGTCGAGGCGAAGAAATAGGACTCTTTTGGAAATGGTTAGATATATGATGAGTTATGCTACATTGCCTATTTCGTTACGGGGGTATGCCTTAGAGATCGGCATACTTGCTAAATCTAGTACCGTCCAGTCGATCGAAAAGACCGCTTCGAGTTGTGGTTTGGGCGCGAAGCTGGTTTAAGCCACATAAGGATATGGGGCGATCCGGCACGCGTCTTTGAACAAGAAGGCGACAAGTTGGAGGCTAGATCCGACGCAAGGCTGTTTATTGGCTATCTTAGAGGGCGAAGGTGGTTTATTCTATAGTCCCAAGGATCGAAGGTCATTATTAGCACTAATGCTCGATTCTTAGAAGAGGACTACATGAAAATCAAAAATCCAAAGTTGAAATCATTCTTCAAAATTAGAAGATGATCGTATTCCACCACCGAATAGGCGAAGAGTGCGAGATGTCGAGTCTGAGTGGGAGGATCGACACGAGATACTTGAAGAATTGAAGTGGGTGGAGTTCCTTTGGAGAAACCGACCGTGCACAGTGGTACCTACACACCAAGTTGTGCAAGTTAGAGAACCACAAGTATCTGCACCCGCGTTGCCATTGTGCTGTGAGAACCTCGTCGTAGTGGGAGGGTTGTTCGTCGACCAGAGCGATTTATGTTAGTGGGTGAATCTTGGTTTAGTCGAGGAGACGAGCAGGCGATAATCGACCCATGGACATACGGGAGGCGTCAAGATATTGATGCAAGATCATGGCACACCGCTATGGACTTTGAAATGGAGTCCATAACGGCTATGGATGTATGAAAAGACACTTCTGCGGATGGCAAGGAAGCCGTAGGTAGTAAGTGGATATCTGAAGGAAGAGATTAGATGGAGGTTTCGACTTTTAAAGCCGGGCTTGTGGAAAGGGTACACTCAGTTGAGGGCATCGATTTCGATGAGACCTTTTCGCTTAGCAATGCTCAAGTCCATCGTATTCTTACGGCCATAGCCCCACTTGAACCTAGGGTTTGGCAAATGGATGTTAAAAGCGACTTTTCTAAGCGGTTACCTTGAGGAAGGTAGAGACATCTATATCACGACAACACGAAGGTTATGTGGTAAGGGTGAAGAGCATCTAGTATGGAAGCTTAAGAAGTCCATTTATGGACTTAAGCGAACCTCCCGATCATGGAACTTCGCTTTGGCGGTAGTAAAATCCTATGGATTTACCCGGTTGCTAGCGAGAGTTGTGTGTATCGGTTAGATGTCAACAGTGATGTGGTTTTCTTGCACTTTATGTAGATGACATCCTTCTAGTTGGCAACAACGTGAAGTTGTTATCGGGCGTAAAGAGTTGGCTATCCGATCAGTTTCAAATGAAAGACTTAGGAGATCAGCGTACATTCTTGGGATCGAGGTTTACGAGATCGCGAAGAAAATATTGAGCTTATCTCGGGCGTCCTACATTGATCTTTGTGATTACTCGTTTTAGTATGCGAGACCGCTTGAAAGGATTGCTACCTTCGGACATGGCGTTCGCTTTATCTAAGACGCGATCACCTTATGACGCAAAGGAGATAGAGGAAATGAGACAAGTTCACTTACGCTTCGCCGTAGGAAGTCTCA